>CM072517.1:37592094-37702094 GCA_036898135.1 Oncomelania hupensis | reverse complement strand
AAAGGTAAGAAAGAAAGAAAGAAAGACGAAAGGTAACGAACACAGAGAGAAAGAAAGAAAGTATGAAAGAAAGAAAGAAAGAAGAAGAGAAAAAAAGGAGAAGAGAAAAAAAGGAGAAAGAAAAGAAAAGACAAAAAGACAGAAGAACGTGAAAGAGGAGTAGGTAGCGAAAGAAGAGAGAGAAAGAGAGTGAGTGAGAGAGAGAGAGAGAGAGAGAGAGAGAGAGAGAGAGAGAGAGAGAGTGAAAAATGGAAATAATTAAGAAACAGGAGAAAAAGAACAACAAGAAAGAAAAGGAGGAGGAAACGGAAATGAATGAAAGGAGGGAGGGAGAAGCAAAGAGAAAGAAGACTTTAAATAAAAAATTCAGACACAAGAGGGTTGAGGGATGATTTGCTTTGGGAAGAGAAAAATCACACAAAATTACTTACAGATAGGAAACAATCCTCCGTGATAAAGAGATCCCTGAAGAAATCCAGGATGTCTCTGGAAAGGCAGCTCTTCATTTCTTCTTTGGTACTATCCACGTCACCACCACTGTTGACGATCAGATCCAGCGCACTCTTTGCGTCGCCAAGGAGACGACTCACTCGAGCAAAGGCCGCGGCCTTGACTGTCTGACTCTGTCCTTGAAAATGATTGTAAGACTGATGGCATTGCGTGTCGAGGTGACTCTGGCTGTAGCTCTGATTGCGGCTGTACATTGATCTCTGATTTGGGCTGTAGCTCGTCTGACCTTGACCTTGATCTGGGCCTTGAGACCACCATTCGTTGCCCGGGTCGGAGCGTGAGCCGGAGATGTTGTGGAAGTCGTACTGGCTTCCTGTCAGTAAACGAGGAACGCGCAAGCATATTTCAAAGAACACATAAAGAATAATTATTAATTATTATTATTATTATTATTATTATTATTATTATTATTATTATTATTATTATTATTATTATTATTATTATTATTATTAACATTTTTGATATTGAAGGTTGCATGTCTGTCCCTCCCTCTCCTCTCTCCTATCTCCACATACACACATTCAAACGCGCAAAAGCGCGCACGCGCTCCCACACAGCCACCAACCCAGCCACCCACCCATACACACACACACACACGCACACACAACCGCACGAACACAACCGCGCACACACACACAAACACACACACACAACCGCACAAACACAACCGCACATACACACACACACACACACACACACACACACACGAGTAATACCGAGAGCTATTTTTGTACCATGACATTTTTCAAATTTTTGTTTATTTATGTTTTGAAAACCAAGGGAAGAAACAGGAAATTTATATTGTGACTTATGGTATGACACAAAAGAATCGGTTCGGTTTTTTCCCTTCCATTGTAGTCGAGCAAACTCATCCTACTATTCAGTCTGCTCTCATTCCAAATACAGAAAGTGGGACACACTTTATTTATGGAATTCCCGTAGTAAAATATTTATTTGCGATTTTTTTTTGTTTTTTAAAAACCACTTAAAGCTAAATAATCTTTATATAAAAGAATTTATTCTAAATAGTCATTTGTTTACAAATAATATAAGATTTTTTATAAATAATATATTTTCTCCATAAATAACTTATTATTTCTCTAAACAATACATTGTTTACGTAAATAAATCATGATATAGGTAAATAAGGCATTTTTGTTAAATAAGGAATTATTTACCTATATAATGCATTATTTAGCAGATTGAGTGAAATAATGTAGGCCTATTATTTAGAAATGTTTATAAATAACGAATTGTAATCCTAAATAATGTGCTCAGTGGTACTTCTTCAGTACCACTGAGCAGATTTTCAACCTCGGAATAATCTGCGTGAAATACCTACAGCGCCAACAACATCTATATCATGTGTTTGTAGACTTCAAGAAAGCGTTTGACCGAGTCTGGCATGCAGTTTTGTGGGCAACCATGAGAGTGTAGACATCAGCCCTAACATTATTGAAGTCATCAACAGCCTGTATGACAAGGCTACCAGTGCTGTCCTCCACAACAGCGCCATCAATAATTGGTTCAGAACAATAATCAGCGTACGTCAAGGATGCATTCTCCCTCCAACACTCTTCAACATCTCCCTGGAGCGCATCATGCCAGATGCCCTTGCAGATCACGAAGACACAGTCAGCTTAGGGGGTAGAACAATCTCCAACCTTCGTTTTGCGGATGACATTGATGGATTGACTGGAGAGGAACAAGAACTTGAACAGCTGGGACAGAGGCTTGACACCACCTCCAGAGCATTTGGAATGGAAATAAGTGCAGAGAAGACCAAAATGATGACTAACATCATCAATGGCACTAACACGGACATCAAAGTCCAAGGTTAATCCATCAGCACAGTGCATAGCTTCAAATATTTAGGAGCAATTGTATCAGACAATGAATCCCGACAGGAAGTCCTCTCCAGGATCACACAAACAACTGCTGCTCTGACAAGGTTGAAGCCCATTTGGAATGACGGGACCATCAATCTACAATCCAAGGTAAGGCTGCTGCGCTCTCTTGTTATCTCCATCTTCTTATACTCTTGCGAAACTGCAGGCTTACAACGAAGAATACAAAGAATGGAGATGAGATGCTACAGAAGACTTCTGGGCATTTCCTATATCCAGCACATCACCAACAACAAACTCCGACAGACCATCACACAAGCCATTGGACAACACGATGACATGCTCACTGTGGTGAAGAAAAGGAAATTTCGAAGGTATGGCCAGAGCATCAGACCTTGCAAAGACCATCCTGCAAGGCATGGTACAAGGAGGCAGAAGAAGAGGGAGACAGAAAAAGAGGTGGAAGGACAGCATTCGAGAATGGACTGGCTTGACATTGAGCGAAGCCATGAGGGTTGCTGGGGACAGACAAAGATGGGATTCGCTGGTTAAACGATCATCTGTGGGGCCCAAACGACTTTCGATAGGATATCATAGGATATGACCCCTACTGTATATAGTGCATTATTTACCAGAACTTGCTAATAAAATTTTGTCCCCTATACGCACTGTGTCCGGGGACGTTAATTTACTTAATGCGAAAAAAAAAACAAACTTTGCTAAATAAAGTATTATTTAGAAGATGTTGCTAAACAATGCATTATTTACATAAACAATTCATTGTTTAGGGACTGCAATTTTCATTATTTAGGGGACTCCAGGATTCGCTTGAAAACTTGGTTTTTATCATTTGACTGCTTTAAATAATTAAATGTAAGGTCTTTCCAAAGATTGTGTATCCAAAATGTGTGTTAATTATTTAGTTTGTAACATAAATCACTCACCAAATTCCAAGATAAAACGTCTGTAAACTCCCGAACACAAGAAAGGTCAAGGTCAGTTTTTTGAGGGTGTGTTCAGTATTTTAAGTATCTCCATCAGAAAAAAGCTTTCGTTTTGTATTTATTTATTCAAAAAACGCAGAGGTATAGAAGTAGCGGCTAGTAGGAGTATTGAATTGTTGAAAAACTGAAATCTTCTTCTTCTTCTTCTTCTTCTTCTTCTTCTTCTTCTTCTTCTTCTTCTTCTTCTTCTTCTTCTTCTTTTTTTTCTTCTTCTCCTTCTTTTTCTTCTCCTTCTTCATCTTATCCTTTTCCTTCTTCTTCTTTTTCTTCTTTTTTTCCTTCTTCTTCTTCTTCTTCTTCTTCTTCTTCTTCTTCTTCTTCTTCTTCTTCTTCTTCTTCTTCTTCTTCTTCTTCTTCTTCTTCTTCTTCTTCTTCTTCTATTTTATTTTTTGTTTTTAAACACAATCGCGTTAACTTGCGAGTTCTCCGTGTTTATTTACTCGAAAGGCAATCCCGAGAATGCAGAAATAATTATGGATCCTTCTATTCTGGAGTCGTTACCATTGCAGTTCCGTATAGTAATACTGATGTGATTGTATAAAAACTAGAATGAAATAAAGCAGTTAAATCGCAAAACAGTGTAAAATCACGATTTTCCAATTTTCTTTTATCACTATGCGCAACCTCACAGTAATACGACTTGTACAGTATCTGCGAATCCCCTAAATAATGAACATTGCAGTTCCTTTATAATGAATTGTTTACGTAAATAATGCATTATTAAAGATCAACTTCTAAATAATTCATTATTTAGCAAATTCTATAGGTAAAAAAATCATTATTTATAAACATTTCTACATGTATATAATACATTATTTCACACAATCTGCTAAATTATGCATTATATGGGTAAATAATTCCTTATTAAGCAACAATGCCATCTTTACTTATATCATTATTTCTTTACCTAACAACATATTTTGTAGGTAAATAATAAGCTATTTACCGACAAAATATATTAGTTTAAGAAATCTTACATTGTTTGTAAACAAACGATTATTTAGAAAATATGCTTCTATATCAAGATTATTGAACTGAAAGTGGTGAAAGTAAATATTTTATAAAGGGAATTCCATATTTATTAAAACCTTGAACATATTACAAAGCAAAGGACAACGGCGGTGTAAACATTTAGCATTACTACAGACGCTAGATCATAACTACGACGATGACGGTGATAGTGATGATGATGATGTTGTTGTTGATGATGATGACGATGATGATAATGGTGGTGATGATGATGATGTTGATGATGATGATGATAATGATAATGTTGATGATGATGATGATGGCGATGATGATAATGGTGGTGATGATGATGATGTTGATGATGATGATAATGATAATGTTAATGTTGATGATGATGATGATGGCGATGATGATGATGGCGATGACGACGACAATAATGCTGCTGCTATTGCTGAAAAAGAAGAAGATGATGAAGATGATGATGACGACGACGACGATAATGATGATGATAACGAGCAAGATGACGGCTAAGATGATGACGATGATAAATTTGATGATGCTGATGATGATCATGATTATAATAACTCAGAAGAATAGATTAACGATGGGAAAATATCAGATAGGATAGGCCGATATGAATGAAATGTTTTGGTGATATACTTTAGATCAAATTTGAACCTCTATACAAAATAATAGTAAACTCTACGCCCCCTCCCCCTCCTCTTTCTTTCCCCAACTCTCCACCTCTCCACCCCAACCCACCCACCCATCACTATATTAAAACACTTTAAGGACAAAAACAAAAATCATTAGTTTTCATTACTCACCTGCAAGAAGGCCGTCCATCTGCTCCAGTGCTGCGGCCAAGACGTCGCTGGCTTCCAGAACTGATCCTGTGCTGGCCATTCTGCGGCGCCGGACTTTGAAATCGCCACCCCGGCCAGCGCCAGCGCCAGTGCCCACGACCTTCAGCAAGTGACCGTCTCCATTCTCAGGGCTGCACCCGCCTTCTGTGCTTCCTGCAACCGCGCGCATTATCAGAGATGATGATAATGATGCTGCTGCTGCTGCTGCTGCTGCTGCTGCTGCTGCTGCTGCTGCTGCTGATGATGATGATGATGACGATGATGATGATGATGATAATGATGATGGTGATGCTACTGCCACTACTGTAATTACTGCTGCTACTACTACTACTACTACTACTACTACTACTACTACTACTACTACTGCAACATCAAATAATAATAATTGTTAAAAACAAAAATAAATAAAATAAAATTTAAAAAAGAAAAGTTTTCTTTTGACGACTTTATAATACAAAAATCTTTATCATCATCGTAATTATTCTTCTCCGTTCTTCTCATCCTCCTCTTCTTCCTCCTCCTCCTCCTCCTCCTCCTCCTCATCATCATCATCATCATCAACATTATCATCATCATCCTACCTTCAGCTACTCTGGAAGAAGGAAGGTCTAACAAAATGCGGGGAGGTCGTAGTCGAGGATCCGTGAACGGTGTAGCTGCTCCGCTGCTAATGTTATCGCTGCTGTCAGGGATGTTGGCGATGGTGGGTCGTCGTCGCAGGCTGCTATCGGAGTACAAGTTTTGCCTGGAGTCACGAAGTAAGAAATCTCCTATAGACGCTGATTGTGTTGGGGACTATAAATTTACATAACGTAACGACGTAAGAAAGATATTTGAATGAGTAAAATACATCTCTTAGGTTTTTAAACAACAGTTTTAAATAATAATAATAATAATAATAATAATAATAATAATAATAATAATAATAATAATAATAATAATAATAATAATAATAATAATAATAAATAATTTTAAAACAATAAATAATAACACTATGTAACAAATTTTCACTTTTGTTCTGTTCCTGGGTTGAAAGTGTGGTTTCCTAACCCGTTAGGTCTAGAACAGAAAGGAAATCGCTGTTATTCCAGAAAAACTTTGCTTCTGTGACCTGGACAATGAAATTTGGAAAATCGCGTGTGTTCGAGACAATTATCGATTTGCTTTCAATGCCGAGCTTCCTCCCTGAACTGCTAGAGTTATCCACATGTTTCTACAATTCTCCCGAACACTCTAGAACGTTCAAGAAACATCCAGAACTTTCGAGAAACTCTCAGAACTTTCTAGACCATTCTTGAACGTTCCAAAAGTAGCTGTACAAGCATAAAAGCACACGGCCACTGTGTCCCTGAGTGTCTGGCCCTGGAGCCTGACTTCTCCGCGGTTAGGATTGCCTGCCGCGACGTGCATCTGGACTCCATGGCTGACCTGGTAGCCTACTCCTTGTCGACTAACTTTGGACTGCTTTTCATGACCGCGGTGTGCACCTACCGCTCACGAGTGTCTGTACACCTTTAGACCCAACCGCCTGGCCGGTTCTCTCCCCGGAACTCGTCTTGGGTTCCTTTGTCTTACAACTACTAATGATGACTATCCCCACTCAGTTACCTGTTTGTAACCTATTCCCCCACCTGGCCCATGGGCCTTGGGTTCGACTCTACCTTCTCGGGTCCTGGGTATGCTCTACTTAAGTGACATGTTCCCACTCAGCTACTACTACACGGATTGTACCCTCAGCTGACCCATTGGGTCCTGGGTATTACTACCACGTACTGACTTATACCGCTCAGCTACCTTGCTCTCATACCACATGGCTCATACCTCCAGTCGACCCCATGGGTCCTGGGTATCCGTTTCCATGATTGACCGTCCCCTCTACATGACTCATACCTTCAGTCGACCCCACTGGGCCTGGGTATCCGTTTCCATGACTTACCATCCCCTCCACATGACTCATACCTTCAGTTGACCCCTGTGTCCTGGGTATCCGTTTTCATGAATGACTTTCCCTACCTCACTGTACCATGTTTTTCCCTTCCTTGTTTTATGGGTCCATTCTTTATTGTTTATAGCTTTTACCCGGCCCTCCTCGACTTTTAATGTGGTCCTGAAGAATTTTTATCTAATTAGGTACCCTAACCCTCCCCCAGCCCTCCTGGTCATTGCTAGGCCCTCCACCCTTCCCCCTCTGTGCTTGCCCTCCCTTCCCCCTCTGTGCTTGCCCTCCCTTGGCCTTGGCGGCCTCCCTGGCACCCCGGTCCTACCCCTGCCGCCGTTCGTTCGTACTCCTTCCCCTCATGCCTGCCATCGATCCATCTCCGTCTTCTTCCGGACGTCGTAGTAGCGTCCCGCACTCCCTCTTCATATGACCTCTTACTGCAGCACGACCTCTTATATCAATGGACATCATAATACCAAAGTCTCCTATTCGCATACTGTGTTGGGGACTATAAATTTATAAACTGACCTGAGAGAGTGATTTACAGTACAATCGTAAATCTAGAAAATCCACACATTTCTGAACCTTGTTGAGTGGTTTCCGACTGTGTTTGTCTATTCCTTGTGCAATTTTTGTTTTTACCTGATCATAATGCCGAAAATGAAAAAAATCGTTCTATTTTCACAAAAAACAAGTTTTCTTCGTGCTGTTGTCGTGTAAGCAAAGTTTGTGCTTCATGAAGTCATTTTTTCACGTACTTTAGACATAAGCATTTGAAATATAACACTTAGAAGCCAGGAACAAAAATTGTGTTACATAGTGTAATAATAATAACAACAACAACAACAACAACAACAACAACAATAATAATAATAATAATAATAATAATAACAACAACAACAACAACAACAACAACAATAATAATAATAATAATAATAATAATAATAATAATAATAATAATAATAATAATAATAATAACAACAACAACAACAACAACAATAATAATAATAATAATAATAATAATAATAATAATAATAATAATAATAATAATAATAATAATAATAATAATAATAATAATAATAATAATAATAATAATAATAATAATAAAACAGAATGTTATCACGCACTTGTTCTTCAATCGGACTCAAGGAGCGGCATGGCAATCTGAGGAGATCGCTATTGCAGAAGTCGAAATAAATATCAATATATTTATTTTAGAAATTTTAGATACACTGCCTCCAATTCCATTATTGAAGGGAGGAAGGAAATCGGAGTACCTGGAGAAAACCCTGGGTGTCCTGAAAAGTCTCGTACCTAAGTCACGAACGTTCGTCCCACTCGGGGATCCAACCCGCGACTTTCGGCATAGAAAACCGGTATTCTATCAACTGAGATACCAAACCACCTCAATTTTTAATGTGCTCAGTCCTTCCTTTGGAGGACTTTGATAGGCTTCAAAACAACAAACGCTTGCAATCTGATTGCAATCTGATGCAAACCGTGATGATACAGGTAATTTTAACGAATTTTGTTTAATATCGGGAAGTGTGTCGCAGTGATTCCGATACTGAATTTATATTTGTAGATAAAAGTCGCCAACGGCAATGTCAAGAATGCTCAATGCCTTTAATGTGAAAACTGTTGGCACCCTCACCATTTACCCCTTTTCTCGTTGACGGCGTTCTTGTCGTTCTCGTCGTCGTCGTCATCATCATCATCATCATCATCATCATCATCATCATCATCATCATCATCATCATCATCATCATCATCATCATCATCATCATCATCATCACCACAACCAACACCTCCACACCACCAACACCAACACCACCGCGGGCGCCACCACAACAACCACCACCACCTCCAACACTACAGCTCACCTAAAACCTCGGTTCTTCAGGACATCCCTACGATGGAGGCTCAGAGTCTCCCCAGCTTCCCACTGCTGGATCCTAGCCTTGACCTTCCCTTGGGGTAACCCGACAGGGGTCGAAGCCTTGGTTCGGTGAAAACTGTCACCTTGAGTGACCTCTACAGATGAGTCAAGGTCACTGTCGCCAGCTGGGGATGATCCTGCAATATGCAACAAAACAAGCTCCAGGTCTGCTGTATTGAAAATGTAATACAGTGTTTTGTTCCGCATATTATCAATTGGCTGTATATTGTATATAAGTATATAAAAGTATATAAGATTCGCCCTTCATTTCTCTCACAACATTCCACTCCACAAGTCACGGGCGTGAACGAGCTTAACTTAACCGTATGTGGAAGTAAATTCTTGACACCAAAGTGATGTAGACTCTATTAAAAAAAATTAAGTCAAATTTACTTTGATAATTTTGAACAACCCCGCCCACGGAGAATCAATCTTTCTTTTTGTCATATATTCGCCCAGTGATACACTCACATCTCTTAAGCCCCACACATACCAACCCACAAACACAAACGCACACACATACAGGCACACGGGAACACACACTCACGCACACATACACAACATGCACAAAAAAATAAAGAGAGAGAGAGACAGACAGACAGAAACAGAGAGAGATAGAGACAATGAAACACACACAGACACAGAGACAGACAGACAAAGAGAGAGAGAGAGAGAGAGAGAGAGAGAGAGAGAGAGAGAGAGAGAGAGAGAGAGAGAGAGAGAGACTTTGACATGACAACTGGAATGGCAAACCAACACGGTACATCAGCGTTCTCACAGTGGAAAAGTAACTTCAGAGTGTGACATGTGAACCGAAGACACAATGGGTCAGAGGGTCTACACGTATAATTGATATCAGATCATGTATGGGCGACCTTCTGTATCAGTGGTACCACGTGCCATACACGTCCATTTTATTGAAGATTCCACCAAAGAAGATTGGTTTTATATAACAATATTCGCCTTAACGCGCTGAGCATGACTTCGGCTGCCAGGGTCTAGCGTCCACAAAATTGTTTGCTGATGAGAGAATCGAACTCTTGCCGCCCACTTGCAGCAAGCTTGCACTTTTTGTGTACTGATCCACCTGGCCTGGGCTCGAACCCGGGACCTTCAGATCCGCAAGCCAAAGCTCTACCATTAGGCCACCATGCCTTTTACCGTTTACTTGCTGTTTTCTGCAGATAAACTAACTTGTCGCACTAAAGATAGGATATTAAAACAGCAACCACCTTTCACACAGATCGTGTATATGCTGTTTTCTGCAGAAACTAACTTGTCGCACTAAAGATAGGATATTAAACATAGCTCGTTTATATATTATTTTCAGCAACAAGCAATATAGCAGCCTACTACACTAAAACAGCCAAACAACCACCACAAACAACTAACTACCACAAACTCCTCTGCACTTTCAAATCAGCATTTATAGGTCATTTGCAGGTTGCTGCCTATAGTTCAGCTAGTTTGCCACACACATCAACACTGATCGTTTACAGATTTCAACAACAAGCAAAAATATCATATTAAATTAAAACCAAACAACTTTAATAAAGGCGTACCTTCAAACCTCTGCAGACCAATTTTATTAACTTAAAGGAACGCCCCAAGGATTTGATTCTAACACTCCACTGGCCTTTAAGGCACCAACGTGCTACCTTGTCACAACAAGCAACGTAGTCTTACACTAATGTAACAGAACAACTAAATACAAGCAACCCACTTTGAACTTGCAGAACAATGTTTGTAGATCAATTACAGGCTATTTATTGTCCGGAAATCTGCTTAGCGTGTCACACAAAATACTAAAGCAGTCCTCACATGTTTCATCGATCGGAATTGAAACCTTTCAATGGGTGAGATAATCAATGGGGAACAACCGTTCAATGTTGTGGAAGATTGTTCACGAGAAATAGAACGAGCGTCTAATTGCAGGCAGCTTGATTGTTTTTTTGTTTCTTTTTGGTTTGTTTATTAACGTCTTCTTCAACGAGATGATTTGACGCACGCATGCAGTCACAAACATTCGCAGCACATACACACATACATAACTATAGATTACCTAATTAAATAAACCCAGCCACTGGAGAATCAATCAAATCTTTTGCTATATCTAACGTTTACACCAAAGCTTAAGAAACGAATCAATGGAATCGCTAATATGAACATCAGTTGGGAAAAATGTAGGCAGCTTATACACGCCAACGATGCTGAAAACTGCTTAATTCACGGCTGATTCTCTCAAAAGCGATGAGACATGTGAGTCAGTCTTAAAATCTGTGGACAGTGACATGGTCACTTAGCAGGTCTGTGACTATTCACTGGCACGCGACGGGTTGAGTTTCCCGCTGTCACCTAAGCTTTGACTTAACAACACTCGCACTATCTGACTCTCATGCTGAGTATCCCTAGACTCCGCAACATCACCCATTATCTGAACGTTGGTTTGTTTATATACAGAGTGTCTCTAAACTCCGCAGCGTCGCTCACCATCTGAGTGGTTTTATTTTATAAATACTCTCTCTAAACTCCGCAGCGTCGCCCACAAATCTTCACTCTCGTCTTATGCAGCCTGTATTCACACTTTTCTGCTATCCTATGCACCAACGGGAATCCTCTCTATGAAAAATACTTCCGTTTTTTTTTTCCCGCGTGTTTTAGTGAGTTATTTCCAAATATTCAAGAATAATAACATGTGTCACTGGCCACCTGTATCGTACCCTCACATATTTTTTTTTTGCTGCAGTTTATTATCCCTTTCTATCGCCAGTGGCGCGCCTAAACCCTACCTACCTAACATTATTTGTGAATTTTTGAAAAATATTCGGAAAAACATAACGCCCAAATGCTGGCTCGAACCCACACCTGTCAGGCGCCATTGGTTTCTGGCTTGTGGACAAGGCAAGTTAGTCCCGCCTTAGCCCACTTGGCCACAACGCTAGCCTAACATAGTCAGCTACTTCGTGTTTTGTGAAGGTTGCGACGGCGAAGCTATGGAAAACTACAAGAGTTTTCAGGTCCTGTTTCACTTTCTGTCGATGATCGACGCACCTCCGAAGTCGCCACAAATACAGGCCTCTACGATTGTTTTTTGCATTCTTTCACTGAGCATGTACTTCCTCCACCGTTTTTATACTTATCCCACTCGTTTTCTGGCTCTAACAATCGTCGTTTTCGGCAATTTGCCATATTTAAAAGTCACGCATCAAGCTTTGATAAAAGCAAAACAAGACAAACCGGAACTTGGTTTCATATAACCTCGTTTTAATTTATAATGGCGATACGCACGAGTTTTTATGAGAGGTGCCGGAAAGTTGTGAATAGAACGCACTTGTAGAGAGGCGAACGTAGTCCTCGGCTAGTCTCAGTAACGCAGTGTGATGTGGACCTTCATTACACTCCGCAGCACCACTCCTCATTGTGGTTACAAGTTCTGATAGTCTCTCAGACTCTGTAGAGGTTTCTTTATCTCAAAAGCCGAAAGACACAAAAATCTGTTGTTGCATGTGGCGCGTGTGTGTGTGTGTGTGTGTGTGTGTGTGCGCGTGCGTGTGAGTGTGGGTGTGTCTGAGTGTGCATACGTATATACATGCGCGTTTTTTGTTTACACCACGGTTCTAGAGAAAATTCTCGATGATATTGAATTCTAGCGGTCAAGGATATTGGATGGGACATCTTAACAAAACTTGAGAGTTGATCTGGTTGTAACACGGTTTAACAGCGTGGAAGGCATTGTTCAACGTTGACAATTCCCTTTCATAACTATTGAACGGATGTCAGTGCATGTCCGGACTGTATTAATATAATTGTAGAAAGAGGAAAACAAGACAACTGACACTTAGTTTTCTAAAGAAGGAAAGAAGACGAGTTAGTCATTGTTTTTAGGATCCAGAGGACTGCATCATAAGCCGTTAAAGGAATTGAGGTGATTTGAATTGGTAATAGAGACCTAGCTTTACTCCGAAAACAAGACATCATAAAGAAGAATAAAAGACGAGCTAGTCATTGTTTACAAGGTCCAGGATAGGGTTCTTCTCCTTGGGGACTTACATGTAAAATGAGAAGAAGAAGAACCCTATACTGGACCCTGTAATCAATGACTAACTTGTCTTTTTTCCTTCTTTAGGAAATATGATGTCTTGTTTTCTGAGCAAAACAAAGTCCTTATTACCAATTCAAATCACCTCAATTCCTTCAACGGTTTTGTGTATCCAGGCCCAAGATATGGACCTCGCGTGACCGACTGGCTATCCACACGACGTTAGTTGCTGTGAAAGGGCTCGAAAATCAAACATTTCAGCGTCACGAATCCATTTCAAAATCAGTATGAGAGATCACTGATACACAGTATATATTCGACGAAGACCATACATTTGTTCTTGGACTTAAAAGCCGAAAATGTCAGTAGGTTTTAGTAGAATATCAAGAAGC
Organism: Oncomelania hupensis; assembly: GCA_036898135.1. NCBI lineage: Eukaryota > Metazoa > Mollusca > Gastropoda > Littorinimorpha > Pomatiopsidae > Oncomelania > Oncomelania hupensis. The sequence continues at coordinate 37,688,589 of CM072517.1, read as the reverse complement.
GAAAAGCCGTGTAATTAGTTGGTAGCCGTTGTGTCCATACTTGTTTTGTTCAAACACTGTTCAGCAAGATACACTGTACAGCAACCAATAATATTACAATCACTACATCGGATGAGAGTATTATCCAAGGTCTGGTCTGTGCATTCCATCCCCGGTTGCCCAGGATTGTTCTCAGTCGTCTGGGCGTCAGACTATGCGCCCAAAGTTTGCATGTGTGCAGACGGCTTGATATGTATCCTTTATCGGTCAGCGCCTTGAGCAGCTCTTGAGCTGGAAAAGCGCTAAATAAAAGTGATACAATCATTATTGAATAAAACACACAAAAAATACAATAAGCTGGGTTAAGCAAGGAGCTGTCGTCGTTGTTATAAAAGTAGTAGTAAAACAGAAATACAATTGTTATATAGCGCACCTACAAAGCTCAGAGTTACTCAAGGCTATTATGCCCAGTCACATCAAGCAGCAAATGGGCGCCTCGTGGAGTACAAGTTAGATCCTGTATCGGCAAGCGCCTTGAGCCTCTATTGAGCTGGAAAAGCGTTAAATAAAAAATATAAAAATAATAAATAAATAAATAAATAAATAAATCATATCCCACATGCTCAAAATAGTTTGCGGAAGTCATGAATCGAACCCATGCCTCCCAAGACCCATGTACATACAAGGTCTGTGCTCATCAGCATCCATACCTGTGTTCGGTTATTTGTAGGAAATATCTATCGTACATGTCCCTTATTTTGTTTCGTGAAGGAAAACAAGCTTCGCTAAAATTGAGTAGATCTACATTTCAAAAAAACAAAATTAGGACAGGGCGTGCGCTAATAATGACAACAGTATTGGTAAAACGTTATTGTTTGGAACGTTAACAGTTGGAATGTTAACAGTTGGAATGTTAACAGTTGGAATGTTAACAGTTGGAATGTCAGTAACGTCATTGTTATGTTGTTTGTTGTTGTTATTTTGTGGTTTTAATGACTTTTGTATTCTCTGCACCCCAAAAAGGGCGAGCAATTGGATTACATTTTAAATCTTGTCATTTGCTACATCTTCTTCTCACACTGCATGAGTACTCAATGTGTGTGTGTATGTGTGTGTGTGTGTGTGTGAAAGAGAGAGAGGGAGAGAGAGAGAGAAATGTTTCCCCTTAATAATTGTCACATAGGGTTAGTTAGTAATTGTTTATAAGGTCCACCGGACTGTAAAGATCCCCATCAGGATCACGTCGCATAGGGTGTCGCAGTAAGTTAGAGGTTTGGGAACACGGGAGATTAGCAATGCTTCATTGGGTGGATGCACCCAGCTTTGTACCCCAGTGACCAGGCTTGAAAGGCAACCACCAAACGACACAAAAAGATTGCAACAAGCGCCCGACACAGCCCACTGCACCTAGCTGTGAATGGGTAGCTGGCTCTCTTTACAACAGGGGAAGGCAAAACAGCGAGGGCGAGGTTTGGCGGCCTACTAGCGCCAAAACCTGATAATTACAATTATCATGTGATAATTACAAATATCATGGGATAATTACAATTATCAAGAGATAATTACAATTATCATTGAAAATTACAAATATGTTCGTGTGATCATGTTTAATTTTCAGTTTTGGCTCTATCAATCCGCCTGGAAATGCGCCCAAACTGAAAATTGTAATTATCACATAATAATTAAAATTTTTACTTGATAATTATAATTTTCACGTGATCATGCTTAATTCTGATAAGGCGGCTTACTAGCGTCAAAACCTGCAAAACTTACATGCATCAGTGATAATTGTAATTAACACGTGTTCTGTGTAATTCACAGAGATACTGGCAATTCACAGTGTTAATTACTAATTTTCAGTTTTGGCCACGCTTTACTAGGGCCAAAACCCCAGGCGTGCAGGAAACAGTGCCGCTGCCGCGCATGCGCATCGCGCATCGGGCCGCACATGCTCATCTTGATATTTATAATTTTCAGTGATAATTGTAATTATCGCTTGATAATTGTAATCATCTCTTGATAATTGTAATTATCTCATGATATTAGTAATTATCAGGTTTTGGCGCTAGGAAAGCATGGCTAATACTGATAATTATTAATTAACACTGCGGATTACCGGTATCTCTGTAAATTACACAGAACACGTGATAATTTCAATTATCTCGTGATAATGGTAACTCTCGGTTTTGGCGCTAGTGGGCCGTCATAGCGAGGAGATGGCCCAGAGAAAGGAGATGTCTCAAACGCCTCTCTTTCCCCAACAACTGAGACGTTAGGGGAACACCTTTACCTTTACAGTTACACTGTGCGTTGAGTGATCAGTGTGTCCCGGGACAGAGGGGTCGGTGCTGGGGGTCCGCTTCGTCCGCTATCTTGAGGGTTCGATGTGATGAGGTTGATGGACAGATGTGTCGAGTGACCCGTGTGTCGAGATGGAGTGTCCACTTTGACCGATATGTCATTACCTTTATTGAAGGGAGGGAAGAAATCGGAGTACGAGGAGAAAGGTCTCGATGTCCTGAAAAGTCTTGTACCTAAGTCACGTAAGTTTGTCCCTTGGGGGGTTCTGTTACACGTATTATCAATAGCCCATTCAACACCGATGCTTGACTCTTGATATGTGTAACTCGAAATTCGTTTATCCACGCAACCTGTTCACTCAGCAACAGGTAGGAGTCGTATCACTGTGCTGCCAGGCCACCCCTGCGTGAATGCTTGTGAGCACTTAGAGCAAACTGTAATTATGAATTTGCGCTTTATAAAATAAATTAATAGTAGTAGTAGTAGTAGTAGTAGTAGTAGTAGTAGTAGTAGTAGTAGTAGTAGTAGTAGAAATGGGCTGAACCGACATTAATATATATTTTTTTTGGATTACAGATATTTCAAAGTGTGACCTGTTGTTCCATATTTGCATTTTATGATAAAACCGCCAAGTGAGGCATTTCAGTTCTTTCTTCTTCTTCTTCTTCTTCTTCTTCTTCTTCTTCTTCTTCTTCTTCTTCTTCTTCTTCTTCTTCTTCTTCTTTTTCTTCTTCTTCTTCTTCTTCTTCTTCTTCTTCTTCTTCTTCTTCTTAAGCGAGTGTGTGATCAAAACAGAATAAAGCACACATGTAAAAAAAAAGATTGCTAGGGGTGTAGATTTCTGGAAATACCTTTGAATGGCTTGCGTGCGCTCTGACCCTGTTAATAATTGACCTAGGACCTATTTAGTCCTTCATTCGGTACTTTTGTTAAACTTATTTACTAATACTTATCTACTAATGTTTTAGCCTTATTTGGTAATGTTTCAGTCTTTAAATTTACTATTCATGCATGCAGTCATATAATGTTTACCATTCGCAACAACAAAACACCCAACACAGATGTGAGGGCTTGCGTACGTGATTGTGTGTGTGTGTATGTGTGTGTGTGTGGGTGGGTGTGCATAGGTGTGTGTGTGCGTTTCTGACGGCCCACTTACCATGCACAGATAAGAGTCTGTGTGTGTGTGTGTGTATGTAACCAACCATAACCACAATTATTATTATTATTATTATTATTAGTAGTAGTAGTAGTAGTAGTAGTAGTAGTAGTAGTAGTAGTAGTAGTAGTAGTAGTAGTAGTAGTAGTAAAATTGTAGCCGAGTGGAGTAATTGACTCCCTACTCTCGGCCACTACTATGAGAACAGGGACCAACCCCAACTTTTATTTTTTAAATTTTATTTATTCCTCATAAAAGGGAAATTAAAAACAAAAAAGGCTGCCTTGCAAGGCGGGAAGCATGTTGAGAGCACACCGGATTGCCGGCTACTAGTCCCACCACACTCTCTGCAGGACACTGCCACAAACCTGCATAGAATGCCAGGCGAGAATTTCGCCCTTGTTCAACCCCAAAAGCAGAAGACGAAGGGCCAAACGGGGGAGAACATAATGTTGTGTCGCCTTTGTCACGTGGGGTTTATGGGCTCTGCACAATGGAATTATGGACCCTCACGTTTATTCGGTGGGAACTGCTAGTACGTCACCCTATGAATTACTTTAATAAATTTATTTGTTTAGCTCGTTCTGTGTTAAGGTTGGGGTACAGAAATAGATAGAAAAATGGTACAAGATTACTGTCACACTAGCTTTCACACGGCTATGAATCATATGTAGTCCAGCCACTTGATAACAGTTAAAATCACACATTTATTTCTTCTACTCTATACAAGATTCTCTAAGTACTAATCTAACTTAAAAAGTCTCTTTCAATGCTAATAATTCGATCGCTGATAGTCTAGGCAGCTGTTATTTCTTCCTCGGGCACTTGCTATAATATCTCATGTAGATTTGGACTACTGTGGTCCGTTTTATAGTTTTTGAAGAGTTGGACTACTGTGGTCCTGCTATGATCAGTTTAAGTGCACCTTCGCCTTATGCACTTAACTCATGTGTGGGGTGTTCGAAGTCCTTCTGTGAGGTAGCTTCTGGTACACCTTTGTCGTTGTGTAGTTGGGTTCCCTTGCCACGCTGTGGGGTCTGACAGGGTGTTTCTTCGGGTAGCTCCTTCCGTCTTGTGCGGTAGAGTCTCCTCGACCAACTAGTCGTTTCTGTGGAGTGGGGTGCACAGGATAGCTCGGGATAGCTCGGGATAGCTCGCCTGCTCGTCTGTAATATAAGAGACGAAATTCTGCACAACCCTGAATAATCGGTTTGTGCAGAGCGTCTCACTGAAAGCCAAGTAGCCCTCAGTGATAGCTCACATCTCTATACATAAGCGACGAACATTCTGCTACTTCCGGGGTCCACTGGAATCTCACTCTAAATTCCTATACATACATAAATATCAATCGTGTCTAACTATACACATACAGAATTACTAATATTATAAACATTCAGTGGTACAGCCACTGGCCTGCAAACATACATATAAGTTAAACAACAGTGGTTCCGTACGGCATACAACATGGCGGCGCAACCGGTCGTGTTTCACCACGTGTTCGGCTCGTCCACATGGTCACGCAAATTCGGATTAATAATTCACATTTATGCATAGCAAATTCTTCAAACATAATTTCAACAATAATATAAATATATCACGAGGAAACAGAAGGGTGTTCATTTACCTGTTTGACAAGTTCAGGCCCGTAGTGACTTGATAGAATTCTAAGATTCTTCAGTCCTGCTTCCTGGTCTATGTGTGAAGAGATTTCTCTGCCAGCTTTCTAGCTGTTAACACTTCGGTGTATTACTCCCAACTGACCAAAGATAAGCTAGGTTTGGACCCAGTCAAACTGGCTCGAACCGCTTTGCGTAAGCTCCCATTGGTTAAAATGTTTACGACTCTCGTAATTACGATGATGTCATGGCCTCAGCCAGCGTCAACTATCACTGTGTGTATGATCGGCAGTATGCTACCGCTACGCTTGATTACTTTCATCGTCTGCTCCTAACTTTGAAATTCTAATATTATATATACTAACCAAGCTAAATATTAAAATAAGCAGAGTTAATACTAGCCAGTTCGTGACAGGCTCCCTCAACTGAAAAAAGGCGATGACTACTGGATTCGACCTTTTTCTACTACAGAGCCTAGTTTAACACTGCACTATCCTAGGGTCCTATTTACAAACTACTTAAGTTGCTCTACCTGAGCTGCAATGCTGTGCCAGGTAGCTATGGACACTAGTGACAGGGTATTACTGGGCGGGGACGAATTCTGGTGCTGTGGCCCTTAGTTGTGTTGGGTGGGCGACAGCTGTGTGTCCTCCACGAGATGGCGACTGAGGTAGTCGGCTCCGTGGTTCTCTTTGCCGGGGATGTACTCGATCTGGAATGAGTATGCCTGAAGGGTGAGTGCCCATCGCATCAGGCGAGAGTTCAAAGACTTGGAGGCTGCCAGGAACGATAGTGGTTGGTGGTCCACCTGAACTGTGAAGTGGGTCCCATACAGGTAGAGTTGGAATTTCTGTATGGCCCAGACTAGTCCAAGGCATTCCTTCTCCGACGTGGCGTAGTGGGTCTCGGCGGGTCTCAATTTTCTGCTGGCGTAGGCGACAGGGAATAGCGTCTCTGCATTCTTGGGGTCGCGCTGTAGCAGTACTGCTCCGAGGCCTAAGTCGCTTGCGTCGGTGCGAAGAACGAATGGCTGAGTCAAATCGGGTAGGTGGAGTACTGGCGCCGATGTCATTCTGTCCTTGAGTGTTTGGAATGCTGTCTCGCATTCGGCTGTCCATACGACTTTGTCCGGGGCGATTTTCCGGGTTCCATTTGTCAGTGGCACGGCGGTGCTGTTGAAGTTGGGGATGAACTTCTTCCGCGATGGCGATGGCCATCCATGTGTGTGTGCCGGGGGTCGCTGGTCTGTCCGTGTATTTCTTGAGGAGATTGATGTGGTGGTATCGGGCTCTCCCGTTCACCTCTACTTGGTAGACTGTCTTGGATTTCTTGGCAGTCACCCGGTACGGTCCTCTCCAAGCGATGTCCAGCTTGTTGGTTCCACTTGGAAGTAAGAGTAGCACTTGATCGCCGACTTGCAGTTCTCTGTCCTTCGCGTGGCGGTTGTAGTACTTCGCCTGACGGGCTCTTGCCTTCTTCAGTGCTTCACCAGCTTTCTTCCACGTTGCTTTGAGGGTTTCCTGCAGGTCTGCGACGTACTTGGTGGCACCTCTTGGTGTGTCGTCTATCTTGGCTTCCGTCCAACTTCTGCGTAGGGCTTCTAGCGGTCCTGCTAGAGGTCTGCCGAATAGCAATGTTGACGGGGGTGTAGCCTGTGGCTGCATGGGGCGTTTCTCTGTATGCGAACAGTGCCGCATTCACGTAGGTGTCCCACGCTTCTGGATTGTCGTCGGCGACTTTCCTGAGTATGGTGAGAAGGGTTCCATTCAGTCTTTCTACTTGTCCGTTGCTGGCGGGGTGGTATGGTGGTGTGCGAATGTGATGAACTTGTATCAACTCGAACACGTCTTGCATCAGGCGGCCGGTGAACTGAGATCCGTTGTCCGTTCTAATGCTGTCCGGGAATCCGACTCTGGTAAAGATGGCGATGAGTGCATCTGCAATCTTCTTGGTGTCGATCGCTGGCAACGGGACTGCTTCGCACCACATCGTACATGCGTCGACGAGTGTGAGTAGAAATCTGTTCCGCTTCTTGGTCATGGGCAGTGGTCCTACTATGTCTACTGAGACTTGCTGGAATGGCACGCCGACTACTACCGATGGTCCTAAGGTAACTGGTACGGTGTGATGTCGCGGGGAATATGTTGACATTGGTGGCAAGATTTCACGTAGCGCTTGACATCCTCCGTGATTCCTGGCCAATAGTAGTGTGCGCTGATTCTCTGCACTGTGGCTCCAATTCCCATGTGTCCGCTGAGTGGCATGCTGTGGCCTAACTCTAGTACTTGGGCTCGAAGGGTGGCTGGTAGTACTAGTTGGGTGTGATCTCCATCTCCTTGTCGATGTAGAACTCCCTCTTCCATGTAGAAGTCTCCCTTGTGCGGGGGTGTGTGCGCCTTGGGTAGCTTCTGGAAGCACTTCGCTATCGAGGTGTCTTCTTTCTGTGCTGTTTTGATCTCTTCGAGTCCTGGATTCGGAGCGAACTCGGGCTGGGGTGGTTGGGTTTTAGCTTGGGCCCTGGTTTGCACTGCAGCTATCTCTACAGTTTTGGGGGGCGTGCCTAAGAACACATACCTACAACCTAGCACTAGATCATACAGGGGTTTCTGTAAAACAGCTGCTTGGATTCGTCCTGTGACGTACCTACTCTCTACTTCGATCCAGGCTATTGGGCAAGTAGTCGTCGGTTTCGTCAAGTCTGCTCCTTGTAAGTCGACTGTCTTGTCTGTCAAGTCCGCGCGCGATACAAGAGATTCGCTAACTATCGCGTCGTATGATAGACCTGTGTCATACAGACAGTTCGCTTCTTTTCCGTTGACCTTGACCGTGTCTGTCACCGATGGGTGATCTCCGATCGTGGGTGGCTTGTTACCGCTGCTTTGAGTTAGAACTCTGTGCGCTGGCCGGCTTTCGCGCTCTTCCCTACGTTGGGCGGCCAACTTGAAACATTCTGCGGTGGAGTGATTGTTTCTGTTGCAGAACGAACAATACCGTCTCTGTTCTGCGGGACCTCTTTTCCCGAATTCCGTGTTGGGTCCTTTATTCTGCCCAGGTCTGGGGTTATTCGGCTTATTCGCGGTGCGCTCTTCTCGGTTAGGGCTTCGTTTCTGTGCCTCTTTCCCGTTAGGCTTTAGGTCTCGCCTAAGCTCTTGGCTTCTCCGTGGGCGGGCCACGTACCTATCTGCGACCTTGACCAGATCTTCTAGTCTTTCCGCGCCCTGCTCTACTGAGAATGTCCTCAGCTCGGGGGTCATGGTTTCCCGTAGCTGTTCCCATACTAACAGTTCTGTCAGTCCATCATACGTCTTAGCCGTGGCTGACTGGCTAATCCACTTATCCAGCGTTGTGGACAACCGATCCGCGAACTGCGCATAGCTCTCTCCTTTCACTCTCCGATTGGTGCGGAATTTTTGCCGATAGCATTCTCCTGTTAGTTCGAATCCCGTTAGGAGTGCCTCTTTTACTTTGTGATAGTCAGTCACTCTGTCAGTTGGTAGCTTACTGTAGATGTCATAAGCCTTTCCTCTAAGCCCTTGACTAAGCTTAAAAGACCAATGAGTGGGATCTAGTTTGTACTCCGTTGCTAGACGCTCAAACCTAGTCAGATAGAGATCTAGACCTTCTTCTCTTTCATTGAATGTTCCCAGTGGAAATGACATTCCTTGTACAGGGTTGGATGCTACCTCTAGCTGATCTGAGTGGGGAGGGGTTGAGGAAGAACTTGAAGCTCCTGATCCCATTCTTCTTAGCTCTAACTCATGCTGTCTGTCTTTTTCCTTTTCTGCCCTCTCATACTCCCATCTCCTAACTTCTGCTTCTCTCTCGGCTGCTACCTTCTTCTGTTCTGCTTCTAGCTCTAATTTCCTTGTTTCTCTCTCTGCCTCTAATTTCTTCTGCTCTGCTTCTAACTCTGCTTTTTTCTGTTCTCTCTCTGCAGCTCTCTCTGCCGCTTCGAGTTTCTTCGCCTCTCTCTCTGCTGCTCTCTCTGCCTTAGCCTCCTGTTTCTCTACCTCTGCATTGATATACGCAATTAGGTCTCCCCCTGCTAAGTGTAAAGCTTCCCCTAATTCTTTGAAGCGCAATCTCAAGGCCACTGGGTCCGACATTGCCAAACGTGTCTATGAACAACCTCTGAATCACGTGGAATACCAAAACACTAGCAATATTGCAATTCAATAACAACAATGCAAAGACAATCAAATTCGTAATCAATAATAGAATACAACAAGAGTCAAATGGCATACAACAGTTATTTAAGCAAAACCTGCAAAAGAACAATGCAACATACAGGCACAAAAATATTTGAAGCAAAAAAGTTTTTAAGTAAAGAATAGTGCACCACAACTGATCAGTGTTATACCCTTACACTATTCTAAGTTATTCTACTTCTACTACTGTTATCTAATTTTATTGTACTTAGATCCGGTTATACCCAATTCCTATTATCCACAGATCCTAGCTAGGCTCGCCAATTAAAGTGTCACGTGGGGTTTATGGGCTCTGCACAATGGAATTATGGACCCTCACGTTTATTCGGTGGGAACTGCTAGTACGTCACCCTATGAATTACTTTAATAAATTTATTTGTTTAGCTCGTTCTGTGTTAAGGTTGGGGTACAGAAATAGATAGAAAAATGGTACAAGATTACTGTCACACTAGCTTTCACACGGCTATGAATCATATGTAGTCCAGCCACTTGATAACAGTTAAAATCACACATTTATTTCTTCTACTCTATACAAGATTCTCTAAGTACTAATCTAACTTAAAAAGTCTCTTTCAATGCTAATAATTCGATCGCTGATAGTCTAGGCAGCTGTTATTTCTTCCTCGGGCACTTGCTATAATATCTCATGTAGATTTGGACTACTGTGGTCCGTTTTATAGTTTTTGAAGAGTTGGACTACTGTGGTCCTGCTATGATCAGTTTAAGTGCACCTTCGCCTTATGCACTTAACTCATGTGTGGGGTGTTCGAAGTCCTTCTGTGAGGTAGCTTCTGGTACACCTTTGTCGTTGTGTAGTTGGGTTCCCTTGCCACGCTGTGGGGTCTGACAGGGTGTTTCTTCGGGTAGCTCCTTCCGTCTTGTGCGGTAGAGTCTCCTCGACCAACTAGTCGTTTCTGTGGAGTGGGGTGCACAGGATAGCTCGGGATAGCTCGGGATAGCTCGCCTGCTCGTCTGTAATATAAGAGACGAAATTCTGCACAACCCTGAATAATCGGTTTGTGCAGAGCGTCTCACTGAAAGCCAAGTAGCCCTCAGTGATAGCTCCACATCTCTATACATAAGCGACGAACATTCTGCTACTTCCGGGGTCCACTGGAATCTCACTCTAAATTCCTATACATACATAAATATCAATCGTGTCTAACTATACACATACAGAATTACTAATATTATAAACATTCAGTGGTACAGCCACTGGCCTGCAAACATACATATAAGTTAAACAACAGTGGTTCCGTACGGCATACAACATGGCGGCGCAACCGGTCGTGTTTCACCACGTGTTCGGCTCGTCCACATGGTCACGCAAATTCGGATTAATAATTCACATTTATGCATAGCAAATTCTTCAAACATAATTTCAACAATAATATAAATATATCACGAGGAAACAGAAGGGTGTTCATTTACCTGTTTGACAAGTTCAGGCCCGTAGTGACTTGATAGAATTCTAAGATTCTTCAGTCCTGCTTCCTGGTCTATGTGTGAAGAGATTTCTCTGCCAGCTTTCTAGCTGTTAACACTTCGGTGTATTACTCCCAACTGACCAAAGATAAGCTAGGTTTGGACCCAGTCAAACTGGCTCGAACCGCTTTGCGTAAGCTCCCATTGGTTAAAATGTTTACGACTCTCGTAATTACGATGATGTCATGGCCTCAGCCAGCGTCAACTATCACTGTGTGTATGATCGGCAGTATGCTACCGCTACGCTTGATTACTTTCATCGTCTGCTCCTAACTTTGAAATTCTAATATTATATATACTAACCAAGCTAAATATTAAAATAAGCAGAGTTAATACTAGCCAGTTCGTGACAGCCTTGTCCTGCATTATCCAAGTGTTCAAGCACACTCCCACAAATTCTGTACAGCCAGAGCCACCCAAGGCCAGACGAACAAGAGAACAAACTCCCTCTAGCTACCACAAGGTGGGCTATATCTCCCAAGCCTGGCCATAATAATAATAATAATAATAATAATAATAATAATAATAATAATAATAATAATAATACTTGTTGTGGTTGGTTGATCTATGAATTTATTTGCCCGGGAACAAGTACTATACAAAACCATATCTTCTTCTTTCTTTTCTGTATTTATTTATGTATTATTTGCAGACACATGTCAGAAACATGTAAACAGCCCCCGTAGGCGATACAGCAGATGGGAATAACTATCCCAGGAAAGAGGGGGTAGGGATCTAACTCAACCCTGAACCACCAGTGCTATCATCATACTGTTAAGATTGTACAATGACAAGAGCGAGAGAGAGGGGAGAGGGAGAGAGAGAGAGAGAGAGAGAGAGAGAGAGAGAGAGAGAGAGAGAGAGAGAGAGAGAGAGAGAGGGAGAGAGAGAGTGGGAGATTTTGTCATTTATTAGTCCAAGACATTATGTATTTATTACTTTATCCATTGTGCTAGTGAAAGTGGTTGTGTGCCTGTTGATTGCTTGAGAGAGTTTCATTTGTTCATTTGTTCATGTTCATGTTGGTTTCAATGTTAACATGTCATTATTATAAGGAAATGAGTTGTATGATAATGCTTTGTCGTAATTTGTGAATACTTTGTTAAAATGTGTACAGTGTGTGTGTAGTCAGTGCTCTCTCTCTCTCTCTCTCTCTCTCTCTCTCTCTCTCTCTCTCTCTCTCTCTCTCTCTCTCTCTCTCTCTCTGTGTGTGTCTCTCTGTCTCTGTCTCTGTCTCTCTCTGTCTCTCTCATTTTACTTTAATCCATAATTATTTCTTTAGTGTTACGTTTGAGACGCGCACGATAGATCCGAACGTTCTGTTTTGCAAAGCATGCAATAACAGTGTATTTACCTTTGTTGATTTTCTGAGTTAATTGTTTACTATCGACCGAAGCTTCGCGATAAATCTAGTGATGCCCGGGCGATTCTTCTATCCTAAATAAGGTAATATGACGTAAGGCAATTCCTTGTAAGTGGTAATGTGAATGTCATGGTGACTTGTTAGATATTTTAGGGTAACGTCATGCATACGCTAGATAAAGGTAAAGGTGTTTCCGTAAACTTTGGGTCGTTGGGGAGGGAAGCGTTTGGGACCTCCATTTTTTCTAGACCAGCTTAATGAGGGTGCTGGTTTACCTTCTTCGGTTCTAACTGGATCCAGGTAGGCTACCCATTCACAGCTGGGTGGACCTTTTGTGTCGTCTTGGTGGTTGTATTCCAAGCATGGTCACTCGTCTACGAACTAATCCTTTCCCGATATTGCTTAACATGAAACATTGCTAGACTGTGCCCAGGCCGCCCGCTATACTACTACAGTGCTACCCCGACATACGGTAGTACGGTAGTAGGCCTAATAATTATAAAATTTTATCATAATACATCGTAATAATAATAATACCTACGGTAGTAATAATCGCAAACAAGGTATTAGAAACTGAATTTGCTTACCTTTTTCAACATCCATAGCTACTGGCCTCAGATCCAGCGGATGGATGTTCCACAGTCCACAAGAAGATTATGATAAAAATCGATCCTAAAAACGTTAATACTGAATATTGGCACCCTCTTAAGCGTAATAGTTATGTACATTCAGCACTCAGTGGCAGATGCTGGGAAGAAAGAAAAGAGACGTTTTATCACTTCCAGTGAATCGACTAAACAATATGCAAACGCAAGGGATTGTAGTATTGCTACTGAGTTCTAATAAAATATCTCCAGGAATAGACTTTCCTCCAAACAAAAACATGAACACGGCATAGTCCACTTTCTCACTGAATACATGAGACACAAGCGTGCTATTACTGAGTGCGTATAATTAGCCTGGGCTCATGACGGCGTATGAAAATAATTATCACAAGTTGCAGTAGTGATATTACATTCAACGAAAGAAACGACGAAAGAAATACTCCAGACTGAGGGTCGGCATATATTCTTTTTTTAACTGCTGGTGACTTGTGCCTGGGATGCGTCGTCATCATCATCATCATCATCATCATCATCATCATCATCATCATCATCATCATCATCATCATCATCATCATCATAACCAACCTCGTCGCCGTCGTCACAGAAATGATAATTGCTTCTTACCTTTATTTTTTTATCTTTAAATTTCTTCTATTTCTTTTTGTTATCACCGGCAGCGCCATAATAAAAACGCATAATATTTTCTTCCTGCCTTCCTTCCTTCCTTCTTTCTTTCATTCCTTTTATTATATTTTTTTCCTTTTAAAAGGGAGTTGTTCGCAAAAAGGCTTTGGTAAAAGCAGTCATTAAATACAACACTGCTTCATGCCGACCCTACATAATTAGGCTCTCTCTCTCTCTCTCTCTCTCTCTCTCTCTTAAGGTCCCCAATTAAGGCAAAGTGACCCTAGACGGCCCTCGCCAGTCAATTTCGTATATCCGGTGCAAAAAAAAAAAAAAAAAAAACGATGCAAGAAAGCGATAGCGATGCCTTAAGCTGCAATTCACGTTGTAGTATCTTTCACGAACATAATTATATCAAATCATTTATATGAAAGAAACTAAACATCATATTAGGTTCTCAAATCTTGAGGGTGTGTGCAAATATATATCGAAATAGACCTACATATATTTCTATCCATCTAGAGCTTATGCTAGCTGATGCAAACTTAAGCTTAATACTGTTTATCGTGGTGGTTTATGAATATAAACGGAAAAATAATTGTAGCATGTTTACCACGTTTTATTCTATTGAATGTTCTATTGAATATTTGCCATGTTTTATTCAATTAATCATTGTACATTACATTAATTTAATTGATTTGAATCAACTTCCGGTTTTAAAAAATAATTCAGCGGTATTTATGTACAATATGTGTTCGTTTTCTTGCCTACTTAGACGCTTTGAGTTCAGTATAGGTTGGGATATCAAGCAGAATAAGAACTCATTATCGTTATCATCATCATCACCCTTGTTTTTTTCCTTCTCATCAGCAAACACCACTATCCCCAATTCCTCCCCCCCCCCCCCACCCCCTTCATCCTATTCCCCATTGTAATATAGGTTTACTGATTTGACACGAGATTGGGTCAGTTTCTTAGAGGGACAAAATCCAGTAACATATGTCGGGAAGTGTGGGCTCCTAGAAGTTACCTCCCTTTAACAGCTAAACGACGTATTTATTTATTTACTAATCGTTTACTTTGAAATTTGAAATAGAAGTTGTTAAAAACAAAGAATACTGCTGAAAATAATTAGCATCACTTTTATTTGTCTTCTTATAGGTTAACCCACTATATTTTTGTGTAACCTAAAATAAATAAATAAATAAATAAATAAGTCAAGAATAATCATCAAATGCAGTCAAGAATCATATTAAAATGCAATTTACTGGCGCTTGGTTCGCAGCAGTTAAACTACTTGTTTCTTACTTGGAAATCTCTATCAACTGCTAGTTCCTTAGAAAGTTCTATTACCCCCGTTGGTGTGCCGGGGGTTTCAGTATAAATAGTATCCCCACTTTCTGGAAATTTAGTGCTTTAAATTACCACTGTCGCTGTCTTTCTCATTTGCTCTTTCTCATTATTGCTCTGTTTAATCAATCTGCTATACTATCTTCTTCTTTGCTAGACCAGTCACCTACATTTTTTCTTGAAAACTCTTCCGGGACAATACTCCTTATTTGTGTACGAGGTCTTTTGGATCAGCTTGGGAATACTGGACGCTTTCTGCCAAGTGGTCACTAGGGTTTCCTATGATGTTTTTATTTAGCAATGTAGGCATTTTATATGTATGTGTTTTGTTGATAATTTATAATGATGTTTGTATTCTATTTTGTTTTTGTAAACGGGGGTTCGATAAATTAGAGTACAGCCTCAGCGCCCCCTGCGTGGGATGTCTTTATTGTAAAGCGACTGGCTGGTGGAGAGCTTTCAGTTTTACCACTAGGGTTGTTTCAGCAGATCTTTTATGCGGATCAGGGGTTGTCCGGGCCTGATTTGGCTCGGAAGAGTCCGCTGGACCTAAAGCAATAATCATGTAATGTAATGTAATGTAGAAAGTTCTATTAACTGGTGAGCTACATCTTCCTTCGAAAACTCAGTCATTTACTTTTAGAGAAATCTAAAAGCAAGGAACTCGAAAAAACATTCTTCTATCCTGTGTAAAGATTAAATGTCTTCCTTCATAGGAATATTTTCTCGCTACACAAAAATCCATTTTAACACATCTCCGCACGTGCAAATCAAGAACATTGCAGATGTTCCAAAGCCGTCTGCTGCAATGAAAAAAACAACAATTGACAAGAGAGTAACTTCCCCTACTACTTGTTGAACACCGAACGGGACCATAGAATCAAAACTGGTTGGTTTTCAGCTGTATTTGTGATACCCTTTTAAAATACAAACAAATTGTTACAACCAGCACCCAGAGAGAGAGAGAGAGAGAGAGAGAGAGAGAGAGAGAGAGAGAGAGAGAGAGAGAGAGAGAGAGAGAGAGAGAGAGAGAGAGAGAGAGACAGAGACAGAGACAGAGACAGACAGACAGACAGACAGACAGACAGAGACAGAGACAGAGAGACAGAGAGAGAGACTGCCACAAGAGAAAGATTACAAGTTCACAAGCACTTTTTTTTCACGCTGAAAAAACGGCCAATTACACATTCCCTCACACAGCCCTAAAAAAGATAACAAAACGCGCAATAATTATATGAAAATATTTAATTATCATTGAAGAAAAATGACATAACAAAAACAACAACAACTCAACAAACAAAAGAGAAAATCGTTCATATCAACAATATAAAACTCCTTGAACATTTTTTTTCGCAGGAAAGAGATCATGACGTCCATCTGTATGCATTATCGAATTGGGTTTCTTAATTTTCATTTTGTCCTTCAAATAGGAACATCATACATAACTTTTCTGTCATCTATCTTACAATAATGATTACATTACCATGTTAGAGAATTCATCAAGATAATAACAGAAACTCAAAACTCATTCATAATTATGACATGTATATTTTAATAACAAATATCGCACAATTTAGACCGGAATTTTGATTACAATATAATCACACAATTATTAATTAATCATTTTAGACAAATCATTCAAGGATTCAGTTTTTTAAAAAAAGTAATTCAATTCAAATGGATGTATGCTTCATCTTCTCACACAGTTATATATAAAAATCGAGAAAGTACCATTTAAGAAAAAAAAAATCACACGGAAATGCAGTTTCTCATTTGTACCATACGACAGTAAAATCTTCTAACGCACGTGACAATAAAATGCAGAAACTGCATGCAATATTAACGCAATCATTAATTTATACAATCTTTAATATTAAATCATATAAACCTCCAGTTTCAAAAAGAAAAACTAACATTCGTCCGACGTATATTACAATCTAAACCAACTTATTACTTAAAATCAATCAATTACAATAGTTGAAAAAAAAATCATACAGTCAGTCAGTTTTAAAACTTTTACTCTACCCAACATGAGAAGAAAATCATCTAATAATGAACATCAGAATCATATAAAATGTTTCCTTAATCGTAGAACATATATTTGTACAGCCTCTATCACACATATAATTAAAACCAGAGTTAATTACATGTTATTTTCTCAGTTTAAAAAAAACAGCTTTTTATTTACAGTGATTACTGTACTTCTAGTTCACGAATCGGTAATGAAGAAATAATACAATGTTATCAAGGTCTACCGATTACAAATCAATTTTAAAAGAAATCGTCTCAGAAAAGGCAACAGTGAAGGGGCAGAAAAACAACCTTTGACAAAACTCAAATCCACGAATTATTGTATGTGTGTGTGTGAGAGAAAGTGAGAGAGAGGGAGAGAGAGAGAGAGCGAGAGAGAGAGAGAGAGAGAGAGAGAGAGAGAGAGAGAGAGAGAGAAACAGGTAAGAGTATAGACCGAGGTTCAGTCTGTGAACGCACGCATTCCATCGCGTGGACTTTAAAGATCCTGACGCTCATGTCCTAGATGGATGAGTGCCGGCTACACAAATACACCCAGCACGCACTACGTCCCATCGACCCATCCCTGGTCGCCCACGATTGTGCTCAGTCGTCTGGGCGTCAGACTATGCGCTCAAAGCAGGCAGCAAGTGGGAGCCTTAGACGGCTTGAGTTAGATCCTGTATCGGTAGCGCCTTGAGCAGCTCATGAGCTGAAAATGCGCTATATAAAGGTGATTAAATAATAAATAAAAGAAAAGAAAAAAAAATGAAAGAAAGAAAGAGAAGAGAAGAAGAAGAAAAAAATACAACATCAGTCAAACAAACTCACCGTAAACATTTCTTGAGTATTCATGCAATATCAATCTACAATAATTATTATTATACGCGGTGCTGAATTAACAAATTTTAAACTAAAGACGACAAACACTGGCCCACAAACAATAACAACATTCCTAATGCATTTGTCTGACTTAATCAGTATAGGGCAAAAGAGAAAATAATGTTATTTTTGTCCAGCGAACAATGCCAACTTTCAATACGTATTTAGAATTCAAACAAAAAGTTATATAACTGTGGAAGCCATTTTGACTTTTAAAAACAAATAGGCTGTAAGCTTAAAATCATTATCATTGTTACATGGTGTAGTTGGAAAAACAAAATCGTTTCAGGCTTTAAAAAAGAGAAAAGGTATAAAACAAAGAGAAAACATATTTAATACACATAAAACGGGATGTCCATGTCAACCCAAAACCAAAATGTTTTACAGCAAAAGAAAAACAAATCTGGCCACAGTCTTTTAATTAGCGCAGATGTGCTGAAACCCAACTCCCCCCACATCCCCCTCCCCCCACCCACCCCCCCACCCCCCAAAAAAAAAAGGTTTTGGTCCCCTGTTTTTGAATAAAATAGAGTTAAATAATTCAGTAATGTGTATGACAGCTCTTTCAGAAACTGAAGCGTTAATCATTAAAACAAATCTTGGACTGCTTAATAACATTGCCCTATTCAATGCGCCCCAAATTATTCGCCCCCAAAATGTTAATTCAGTAATATGTAGTACGAAATAAAAATATTTAAGTGCACAGTTGATTGATGTACATGAATCCAATCGCAGATTTTATATACAAAAATGTACATTAGCATTACCATAATATAAGTTTGTAATATCAGATTATATACAATCACACAACTTTACAATAACATTAACGTTGTAATAACTTAATGATGGCGATAACAATGCACTTTGAACAAAGCGTTCAAGTACCTGGACACCAAAAACCATTAAGATCGGTCCAGCCGGGATAAAATCTTTTAAATTAAAGTATAGATCAAAACATATTTCCCCAAGAATTGATCACAGCAACCTAGACCTTTTGGTACAGCAAATATGACGACACGAAAGACTGGCTACTAAGCACTGTAGTGTCCTATGAAGTTTGGTCAAAATCTGTTCAATGGTTCTGAAGATGGCGGCACCATTAAAACACGACCAAAGGACCGACTGACAGACAGTTGGCTTGTTCTGATTTTCGACTATATCAAAGCATTCCCAGATAAATCTGGAAAAACATAATAATAATAATAATAATAATAATAATAATAATAATAATAATAATAATAATAATAATAATAATAATAATTATTATTATTATTAAAAAAAATTAAAAAAAATAAAAAAACACACCGCACTATACTTAAATTTAACAAAACTACAGCGATTAGGATCATAGATAAATATCATAGATCACAATATCCTACATTTGTTTTATCATAGCGTAAATCGGTGAAGATTTATCAAAATACAACCTTGGCTACTAAAAAGTATTCAGACTCATTTTAGACGTAAAATAACTAACATCGTACGTGAGAGTTAAAATAAATAACATTCGTCTCTGCGAGAAAGGACCCGCTCAAATTCACAGAATTACAATTCTCGCCAGACGTGGGACAATGTTCACCTTACCTTATTTATGTTAACGCCATTTAGCAAACGATTGTTAAGTACACATTTGTGTGCATCATTATATACACGTATTAACAATAAATATGGGGTACAGTCACAACCATTTATGTATGCGTGGGTACAACAGCCTGCTATGTTTTACTATTAATAGTGTTGTAATTTTTCTTCTCATCAACGAGTCCCGACTATGGAAATAGAATGGGTGGACTACAACCACAAATTCTTTGAATGTTTGTTCATTGATCTAGCCAGGAAGGCCAGGCAGCCACACACACGCGCGCCCGCGCACAGGCACGTATAGGTACGTGTATGCACGCACAAAGACACATGCACACATTGTGTCACAATGCCTTAATAGAGTTAGTGAGAGAACTACACAAGATAGGGTTCATCATAATATCAAGAATCAGTTCTTTGTCTAATATCACATTTGTGAACAGACGATATAAATAAATAAATCAATCAATCGCTCGGGAACTAATTAAATCAATATATAAATAAATGGAATGTGTCAGAATGAGTCAGAGCCAGCAGTTTAATATAAAAATTAGTTTCAACTAACAGATTACGTATACATTAGTATTCGACAACATGTGAAGACGATTATATTATGTTATAGGCAAGTGCGAATTCATATACCGTGCACGTTTCGGGCAATTTATAAACTCGCACATTAACACCTGGATCACTGTTTATTCACATAAGTCTAATCATAACATGTTTCTAACACCATCTATTTCACTGGTAAAACTGCTGGGCATTGAAACCTTTACATTCCAGAGGCCTGAACAGTTATAGGGAGAATTCGCAGAGTCGTAGCCATTTACAACGTCCATGTTCTGCAACGTTAAAGTTTCTCAATGACATCACAGGAAAAAGTGATCCGCGAAGAGGATGACGTTGGTACGGCTGACGTCATGGAGGCATGGCAAGCCCACAACTCTTCTTCTGAGCCGTGGGAAGACAAGGATTGTTGCTGCTGGGTGGACTCTTCAGGATACACCTGTGCTCCAGCCCCAGGTACCGATTTGCCCGGTCTCTTCCTTGGTGTCTGAGGTGAGTCTTTCCTGGACCCTTGCGGCTGAGAGTCATACAGGACTACCGCAGGGTTCGGGATATTCGCCAGTGTGTGTGTATCTTGTGCGCTAACAGATGGTAGTTTTTTGGGCACAGACTGGACATCGTCCTTCATTTCATCTTCTGTATTTTCAAGGTTATCGCGGATGCTGCTATTTTCTTTGTGTCTGCTCGAGCAAGGCAGTTTATGAATATCTTTATATGCAGTTTCACAGACAGTATCTGAAGACAGCGCTGTCATACACATAAAATCGTGCGGGGGATCGGACCTGATAGATACCACGTCTTCGGTCCGGAGTCAGACCCTCTGTATCCAAGGAGTAGGATCCTTCATCTGATGACTCTCTCCACAAGCCGCCCAAACTGCTGTCGTGCGAGACAGAATCCGTTAGCTGTCTCCCTTGGCGCGCCTCTGGAGGTGACCTGTTCACGGGTAGCGACTTTGAGTGACGTAGTCTCACTGGGTTTGTTCAGGTATCCGCGCAGTTCCCTCTGCTTAGTAACGGCTGACTGGAGCATTAGATCATGAGACTGACCAAGCGGTATGGTTCGTGGTTTGCAAAGGGATTCGTCAAGAGAGAGTTGTGACATAGCTCCTGCTCTAGCACGTGACTGACTGCATGTAGATAGAGGTACATGTTGGTTCGACAATGTTATGGTGGTACTGTCTGCTGGTTTGTGAAAGTTAGCACCTGCATTTTCTTCGGCATGAACAAGACACTGAAACACAGAGGATGGTACAGAAGCTAAGGAAGATGCTGCAACGGATTGCCGAGAAGATGCTAGAGACTGCGGTAGAGACTTAAAAGGCATGCTACAGGATCCGTCATCGTCAGACCAACCTCTCGGTGGCAATCGATTGTATCTTTTTGGACCCGACTCGGTCACTCGCTGTACTTCGGGCGAGGAATGTCTCCTGTGCTGCAGATCTTTGTGTCTCAA
Source organism: Oncomelania hupensis (assembly GCA_036898135.1). NCBI lineage: Eukaryota > Metazoa > Mollusca > Gastropoda > Littorinimorpha > Pomatiopsidae > Oncomelania > Oncomelania hupensis. Next base: position 37,667,404 of record CM072517.1, on the reverse strand, counting down.
TGAGACTAACGGGCAGTGTATGCTTTCTGGTTGATGCGTAATCATACGTGACACGCAATCAATGGAACTTTCATAGCGTTGCTGCTGTCCTTGAGCACCACTCACAGGAAATTTAGTACGAGTGAAAGATTCTTTAGTAGCACTGTAACTTATGGTGGTACTTGGTACGACTGAATCATCCCCTAAAGAAACAAACGCGTCATTGTGTATTATGTTCGTACAAACTGTATCAAAGGAAAACCCGAATAAGGACGCCTCTGTTGTAGTTAAGTTTTCTTGTAGTATCATTTCGGTTATGTGAACGTTTGAAGGAGATAAAGCAAAATGTTGCCTTTCCTTCAAGAGAGACACTAACGCTTCTGTCAACTGTTTTTCATCTAAGAAGAAGTCTTCGTCACCTTCAGAGGTGTTCACTCTGTCCGTTTTGTCTGTGGTTTGTGATGCACTTAGTTCTGGACCGTCCGCGTTACTTTTACTAGATACTCTATTCCGAATGTCTTCTGAGTCATGTTCGATAATGAGTTCAAAATCATCGACAGAAACCTGCTTCTGCAGCGTTCCTCTGTGCTTTTCTTTGCAGCCTGAGCTTCTAGTGCCGGGATCGTCGATGTTACTGGTTTGACCTGGATTCGTGTTACAAGGACTGCCTGCACTGCAAGGGTCTTCGCTATTACGACTTTGGCCAGTCTTCTCCTCAGAACCGCTGCGAACTAATTCTACAGTGAGACTCTTGAGATTGTGCTTGCCAGTGGACTTAGTTTGCTGCTGCAGCTCAGTGGCAATATCACACAGGTGCAAGACGTATCCTGAAAGGGACGAAGGTGTGGCAGATCCCGCTTGCACGTTTAAATCATTCTCACTAGTTGTTTTTCCTGGATATATTTTATCAGAAGACATTTCACACGTGATACTAGAGACACCAACGACAGACCGTTCTGAGGCATTAACAGGCGTAACTGGAGCGCTCATGCTCCGCCTATACAATAGGCCACCTATCGTAGGCTTTTCTCTGTTAGTAGGCGTGCTGAGGCTACGCCCATTCACCGAGTCAGCTATAACAGACCGTTCACTCGTGTGTGGCGTATCGGAGTCATTCAACCAACGGCCTTCCATCAAGGCTCTATCACATGTGGAGCTATCAATGGAAGACCCAGCTGTAGATGCAGGCGTTTCGGTGTTTTTCAAACCTCCATTTTCCGGAATGCCTTGGTCCGCGCTGCTGTGCTCCTCCTTGGAGGCGGGGTCTTCCTCACCCACTTCTGCAATGGTCCAAATGGATGTAGGCGTGGATGCTCTTCTGAGGGCGCGAGACTGACGTCCTGAAGGCACGCCCAGCCTCGACTGCGATTGATCCTGCTGACCTGCTCGGAGGAAAAATAGGAGAACAATAATCACTGAACACGTTACATCAAATTTGAAGCAAGTAAAACCCTGCCTGAAAACCGTGGCTTGGTTTTCCCAGCATGAGCAGGCAGAACATTGCGGTGCTTTTGTTTGTTTCCCCTTCAACAGTTTCAAATTCGTCAAGCGTAAAAAGTAAAATTAAAAAACGACAGCAGGCCTAACACCTGCCTGATCAAACATATGCATAACATGAAAGTACCGATGCTGAAAAGCAATTTTCTGTACATTATTAATTAATATTAATCACATTCTGATACATAATTTCAAGACCATAATACCAAACACAGTATTACAAAACCGATAAGAAGTTGGTGGCAAGACCATAAATTTTCATTTCAAAAGCTAATTTTCAAATCAAATACACAATAGAAAAGAAAATGTATCATTCAGAAGAGATCACCTTGTCATCTTCAATCCTTATTTGCATCCTGCTACATGCATCAAATTGCAAAGCCACGTTTTCATTTATATATATTCTACACTTACCACGAGTTTAACACACCTGAAATCACATGGGAACTAAAACATCATGCCAGATATATACACAGTCCATACGAAAACGAAACTGAATTTTTTTGTTGAAACAGATTTAATGACCAACCGTGTGAATCTAAATGGAACCAAAATCTTTAAAAACAAGTTACCTAGTCTTTTTCAAATCTAGTGATTCCCCCCACCCTTTCCCGCCTTCCTTTCTGTACATCGTGTTATAAAACTGTGGACTATTAACAGAGTTCTTGAAAGAGCTACCCCTCCTCTTTAGTTTAAATGTCAAACTTTACTGTGGCAAAATTCTAATACACAAAACCTCCTTAAACAAGACATTTTTGAAAATAAATAACTGGAATCTTAAAGATGTGGTCAATTAATGTGAGAAAAATTCCGTCATTTTGTGCCGTATGTAGGCCTAGTGCTTTTTCAGTTTCTACATTCCGGGTTGGTTTGTAATATGTAATATTGCCATCCTGAATAAGAGACACCGAGAGTGAAACATCTACAAATGATTACCATATTAAAGTAAGTATTGAGAAGATATTTAAAAATGAGGAAATCCAACTGTAATAGGTCTACATATTTTTGTGTGTGAAGAAACATAAAACTAATAATAATGGCAGTGCTGACAAATAAAATGTTTTAGCAAGTAAGAAACCGCAACAAAGCAGCATTCTAACTGAACCAAACCAGGCTCTCAGCTGATAATTTTTATATGCTAACATACTCTGCACCAAAACCAATACAAAAAAGCTCAAATTTCATGAAGGATGCTTCTACAAAGAGTAAAAATGCACAAATAGGTTAACGTCGGATTAAAAATAATAATGGTTAGACAGAAACAATATTAGTCAATGTGTTAGTATAGGTTAGTTAGGATAGAAGCAAATGCAATTAAATAGAATAGGGTTAGTGTGTTAGTAACATACCGCACTCAACATCATGCAAAGTTAGGAAAGAAGAGACTTGGTCAGGTCCCCATCACCGTCACATTCTGCAACAGTTACATGGAGTTAGTCACTTCACGTGCAGCTATGGCAGTCCACGTGCAAAAGCTCACCACTTCACGTGCAAAGCATACCACTTCCGTTGCAATTATATCAACCAACTCGCATGCAAACCGTCCTTTCACTTGCAAGCTAAGACACTGGACAACCAAGCTTTGACAATTCACGTGCACCAAAAACAGACTACAAAAGGTAAGACAATCTACAAGCAATAATCTGAATAATTGTCATGTCGACACATATGCAAGCTATCACTCGAGGTGGAGCTATGAACAACACATACAAGTTATATATGCACATGCATCTAAAGGCAGTATTTGTACAGTTAGCATACTATAATTATACATTTAAGTTACAGGCAATTCACGTGCAATCAGTAACTTCAAGCAGAGCCAAGTACCACAGCATTTCCATGCACTTATTTTATACTTAAGGAAATGAGCTATTCAAGCAAGCAACTGAATTAAATCACGTCCAAATAAATAAATACAAAATACCAGATTATCTCCTCTGAAAGCTATCATATACGTCCGTATTTTCGCTTCAAATTGACAATTCAGTCAAAGCAAATAATGACTGATTGGAAAGAAGAAGAAGAAGAAGAAGAAGAAGAAGAAGAAGAAATTATGATAATAATAGCAATAATAACGACGACCATGATTTTTGTTGATGATGATGATGATGATGATGATTATGATGATGAGCATTAATGTGCACAACAGGAGTAAAAATATTATACATGCATTAATTGTAATGTAAAAAAACCCAACCAGAACTCAAACAGACCGTACCCGTGCACGACCCCGAATATTGCGCACGGCAATCTCTTCATTACTTGTTTTAAAGCTCAGTTTCACTGGAGAATCGCACTATATACAATCTTTTTCTTCATCCTCTTCTTCCTTTTACTATGGCCTGCCCCCGAACTTCGATCATGTAGTTTTTAAAAAACAAACAAACTCATATTCCTCAAAATGATGAGTGTGGCCTCGTGGCGTAGTGGATAGCCACCGGTTTTTTATGCTGAAGGTCGCTGGTTCGATTCCCGCAAGGGGTGAACTTAATGTGACTTAGCTATGAGACTACTGAGGTCACCGATGGTTTTCTCCGTGCACTCCAGTTTCCTTCCTCCCTTCAATAATAGACCTTATTCACGCGTCAAACTTCCAGGAACTTCCGGCAACGAAAACGAGTTCACAGGGGCAAGTAAAAATGGCTGAGCGAGATGCTGGCGAATTAGCAAAAAAGATTGCCAAACATTGTGGATCTACCGGCCCTGTAACAATGAGCCACACACATTGCTGTGTATCTTACTGTACGAACGATGGGACCACCATTTTCATCATGTCTACTATCTTTTGCATTTATGCAAATACATGTGCAGACCAGTGGGGCTACAGTCTGCAGTGACCACTTTCTTCCAACAGACTACAGGAGACAATATATGGAGAAACAAGGAGGTACCTGAAGAAAGAAGCTGTTCCGTCTGTCTTCAGTTCTGCCCCTGTCACCTCCATGCCACAGAAAAGAAAATCGACCAGAAAGAGAACTCGGCAAGACCTTGTACCTGGTTTGTTCAAGGGATTTTCCCCTAGTGGCCAGTATAGTTTTATAGCCCTAACCCCCTATCCTCTAGCTGTTTTTAAAATGTATATAGGGAACACTTTCATACTGTTTTGTTGATTTATTGCAAAAGGGTATTCATGTGTGTAGGATTTAAGAAATAACTAGTATGAAAATTGAAAACTCAAGGTCGGTGTGACAAGTTGAGTGCAATTGTAGGGCTGTGTAGACAGTGTTGTATTGTCAATTAATTTTATATTTTATATATCATCCAATTAAGTTTTATGTTTGCAATGCAGTTGTACGCTGGGCAAAAAACATTCTGGCGCTGCTTGCTGATTAGGACAAGTAAGTATTCTGATTGTGGTCGTGATTGTGAAGGGAAAAGGGTTGTGTTTAGATTGAACATAACATGACTGTTTAATAATAGCATGCGCACAGCAAAGGAGAACTGGATAGAAGATCAATGCCAGGAAATAGAGAACAGTCTGAACAAGAACAACAGCAAGAAGGCCTACCAGACAGTGAAGCGGCTGACAAGTGTCAAACAGCCCAAAGTCTCCACGATCCAAAGCAAGTCTGGCATATGCCTTACAGAAGAACAAGAAGTCTTGGACAGATGGACAGAGTACTGCTCTGACCTTTACAACCATACACCAAATGGAGACCCATCAGTTCTAGCATGTCCCGAGAACAGAGAAGAAGAAGAAATCCTCCCAATTCTCCGGGAAGAAGTTGAGGCAGCAGTGCAATCGCTAAAGAAAGGGAAGTCAGCGGGAGTGGACAACATACCCGCGGAACTGCTACAAGCAGGAGGAGAAGCGATGATTGATGCCCTCTCCATTATCTGTAACAAGATCAGGCAGAGTGGGGAGTGGCCTATACCATGGACCCAGTCGCTTGTCATCACTCTTCCCAAAAAAGGTAACCTTCAGGAGTGTGAAAATTACCGCACCATCAGCCTCATCAGCCATCCCAGCAAGGTCCTCCTGAAAATAATACTCAACAGGTTGAAACCCCAAGCTGAACAAATCATAGCTGAAGAACAAGCAGGATTCAGGGCAGGGCGAAGTACCACTAAACAGATTTTCAACCTCAGAATAATCTGTGAGAAATACCTACAGCACCAACAACATCTATATCATGTGTTCATAGACTTCAAGAAGGCGTTTGACCGAGTCTGGCATGCAGCTCTGTGGGCAACCATGAGAGTGTAAACATCAGCCCTAAAATTATTGAAGTCATCAAAAGCCTGTATGACAAGGCTACCAGCACAGTCCTCCACAACAGCGCCATCGGGAACTGGTTCAGAACAACAATCGGTGTGCGTCAAGGATGCCTACTCTCTCCAACACTCTTCAAAATCTTCCTAGAGCGCATCATGTCAGATGCTCTTGCAGATCATGAAGGCACAGTCAGCATAGGGGGTAGAGCAATCTCCAATCTTCGTTTTGCGGATGACATTGATGGATTGGCTGGAGAGGAACAAGAACTTGAACAGCTGGTACAGAGGCTTGACACCACCTCCAGAGCTTATGGAATGGAATTAAGTGCAGAGAAGACCAAAATGATGACCAACAACACCAATGGCATCAACACGGACATCAAAGTCCAAGGCCAATCCCTCAACACAGTGCATAGCTTCAAATATTTAGGAGCCATTGTATCAGACAATGGGTCCCGACAGGAAGTCCTCTCCAGGATCGCACAAACAACTGCTGCCCTGACAAGGTTGAAGCCCATTTGGAAAGACAGGACCATCAGTCTACATTCCAAAGTAAGACTGCTGCGCCCCCTTGTCATCTCCATCTTCCTTTATGCTTGCGAAGCATGGGCCCTCACAGCAGATCTCCAACGAAGAATACAAAGCATGGAGATGAGGTGCTACAGAAGACTTCTGGGCATTTCCTATACACAACACATCACCAACGACGAAGTCCGACAGACCATCACACAAGCCATTGGACAACACGATGACCTGCTTACAGTGGTGAAGAAACGGAAACTCCGATGGTATGGCCATGTCACCAGATCATCAGGCCTTGCAAAGACTATTCTGCAAGCCACAGTGCAAGGAGGTAGAAGAAGAGGGAGGCCGAAAAAGAGGTGGGAGGACAACATTCGAGAATGGACTGGTTTGACACTGAGCGAAGCCATCAGGGCTGCTGAGGACAGAGAAAGATGGAGTATGCTGGTTAAACGATCATCTGTGGTGCCCCTACGACCTCCGGGTTACGGGACAGGATAGGATAGGGTAGGAATAATAGCAAAAATAAAAGGTCAATAAACTTTTTTTTTTTAAACCCCTTCTGTGCGTTCAAAATTACGAATGCTTTAGAAAATGTGTATTTATGTGCGTGTTCAACTGTCCTATCCTATCCCGTAACTCTGAGGTCGTTGGGGCACCACAGATGATCATTTAACCAGCGTACTCCATCCTTCTCTGTACTCAGCAACCCTGATGGCTTCGCTCAGTGTCAAGCCAGTCCATTCTCGAATGTTGTCCCCCCACCTCTTCTTCTGTTTCCCTCTTCTTCTACCTCCTTGCACTGTGCCTTTCGGGATGGTCTGGTGATGGGGTCATACCAGTGGAGTTTCCGTTTCTTCACCACTGTGAGCAGGTCATCGTGTTGTCCAATGGCTTGTGTGATGGTCTGTCGGACTTCGTCGTTGATGATGTGCTGGGTATAGGAAATGCCCAGAAGACTTCTGTAGCACCTCATCTCCATTTCTTCGATGTAGATCTGCTGTGAGGGTCCATGTTTCGCAAGCGTATAGGAAGATGATGATGACAAGGGAGCGCAGCAGCCTTACCTTGGAATGTAGACTGACGGTCTTGTCTTTCTAAATGGGCTTCAACCTTGCCAGGGCAGCAGTTGTTTGTGCGATCCTGGAGAGGACTTCCTGTCGGGATCCATTCTCTGATACAATGGCTCCTAAATATTAATTTGAAGCTATGCACTGTGTTGAGAGATTGGCCTTCAACTGTCATTGTAATTTACTGTAACTCCAGTCCGAGACTACTACATGTATAACCAGTGTTTCAGGCTAAACTTTTGTTTCCCCTACAACAATGACCAAACTGATTACTGATGAAACGTAAGAGCCCATCTTTGAGCATCTCGGCGATTTACAACACATACTTCAACGTATGCATAGACCTACGGTACTCCTGTGTTTACAAACTTTGCCGCGAAAGTTCAAGATGTTTACCTTTAATTCCATGGATCAATCCTTCAAGCCCTTTCTTGTACCCCTTTGTCGGCTTTTGCTGAGGAGTGCTGGTTTTACTGGTCGCCCAAACCTCCACATCTCCCAGCGCGAAATGAGGAACATGACTTAAAGTGCCACTCCACACAGACTGATAGGGTGCTGTAGCCATTTTGTTTGCCCCTGTAGCCTTGCTTTGGATGCAAAATGGTGGACGCGTGAATAATGGCTATGGTATATGCCGGTATTGGATACATTTGAAAACTACAAATTATATTTTCTTTCCGTCTTTGTAATAGCGACCTCCATGGCTGCACACCGTATGTTTGACTGAGAGACGTGGTTTTGTTGAGTGTGCGAGAGTGGGTGATCCATGTGAGCGTGAATGTTGGTACAAATCGCTGCGCTTGATTGGTGATTTGGGGAAAAGCGCGTTTATAGCCTCCATTATGATGATGATGATGATGGTGATTATTATTTTTATTATTATTATCATTATTATCATCATTATTATTACATGTATTATTATTATTATTATTATTATTATTATTATTATTATTATTATTATTATTATTACTGCTGTTTTTTCCCACGTTTTACATCTCCTCTCTTACCCCATCCCTCCCACTATCACCACTACCTTCCCTCCCTCTGCTCCTACGCGGACCATTATTTCTTTTGTGTTTATGGAAAACCGACACAAGAGGTTTGGGCAAACAGACATAGTAATAAGCACTTTTTAAAGGTATCACTGCACAAGAATTTTGGCAGAAGATAAGGATACCAACTAAATATAGCAAAAGTTAAGTTACGCGGTCATGCAGGCAAAACTTTGACGAAGTGTACACATGCCGTGGAAAATAAACTAAACGCCACAAAAAGCAATTCAGGTCGAACACAAAATGGACACGCATTTAAATGCACAAGACATTGCATATCAACGACACGTTAACAGTTAGTAAAACAGTTTTGGCACTGCTGAGAACACTATAGAATGACACAAGAAACGTGGATTGTAATATATTATTAGATACACTATAGCATCAACAATTGTAGGTGAGGAAAATAGTTTTGACACAGCTAACAAAGCACAGAATGACAAAAGAAACACACACTAACATGTATTAGATATAATACAGCATCGACAAGGAAGCTTAGGAAAATAGTTGTAACTATTCCACTACAGGACGACACAAGAAATACATACTAAAATGTATTAAATATACTACAGCACAGCATAAACATGGAATGTTTAGGGAAACAGTCATGGCACAGTTAAGGACGCTACATGATGTTTTTTACCATTCCAGGGATTTACACGGCAAATCCTCATGCACAGCAAACTCAGCTATCTGCGCGGTAAATTCAAACATGAACAAACAGGGCTGTATAACATTTAACTAAATTACAGGGTAAAACGGGTAGGAGTAGTGGCGATTGTGGCGCTGTCCTCCCTTCATCGGGTTCACGCCCTGGTCTACCCTTTCATGTTGAGGGTAAGCGCACAGACCCGACAATCGCACAGACTCGCCACTACTCATACTCGTATAGTAGAATTAACGTACATACTGACAGAAATACGTACTCATTCACACGCAAAATGTTTTACATACTTTAAGAGGGGACGTACTGATTCACACATTCAAATGCGACTATATAATTCTTAAGAGTTGGCTTCATGAAACTCTGCCACTCGAATGTGTGCAAACATTAAATGCAAAACAAAAGAACATAACGATATTTAACTTTTAAAAATTCGACTTGGAAACACGATATTGTCAGTTATTTCTATGGATCAGTGCGAAGTTCGGGGTGCCGGTGGCATTCGGGAAGAAAAAGCCTTAGGGAGAAAGGGGCAAGTGTCATCAAAACTAAACGTCACGTTCAAAAACACTCTGAAACACGAAGACTAATCTACTTCTACATTCACACACTCAGATCAGCGACAGGCATTCGGCATGCGTGGTCTTGGGCAATAATTAAGTTTGCTCTGCCTCAAAAGGCCGAAGTCGGTTCTTCCTGGAGCTACCATGCAATTTGAACATGCGCGTGTCTTCTGCAGAAAAGTCTGGTCGGTTTTATTGTTCATGCAGTACCACACAACCACAAGCACGTCACACTTAGTGAGAATGTAGCCTACTAAGGGGTGCATGCGTTCTCATAGCTTTAGACTGTATCATACTCCAGTGACGTGCACTTGCGCCAACGTAGTGGACTTAAATGTTTACAACAATTTGAAACGGCCAACACTTAAGTACAAGAGCAAGAGATATAAAGTGCCTGGGCACAAACTTCAAAAGCTTTTTTTATTTTTTTGAATGCAGAAAACAGAATGTAGACTATAAGTAAAACTATTAACAAACAAAATTAAACATGAACGTATTTACACAATAGAAAAATGAATAATCAGAGCCTGTGGAGGCAAACTCTGTAGGACGTCTGACATACAATGTAAATACATTGATTTGTGAAATGGATGTCAAGCTGGACTTTTCTTATGGGTGAATCCAACACAACCACAGAAAATAATTAAGTAATCATTATATGGCCGTGTAGGCTTACATAAGAAAAAATGGGGTTTGAAGTACTAATCTGCCCTGTGTGCTAAATCAGGAGGGTGGGGGAGTGGGGGGGGGGAAGGGGAGATGGAGGTAAAGAAAAGAGCGAGAGAGAGACAGAGAGAGAGATGAGAGAGAGAGAGAGAGGGAGACAGACAAATAGTCAGCATGACAGACAGAGTGAAAGAAACAGAGTGACAGGCAGAGACAGAGTAAAAGACAGATAGAGTGACAGACAGAAACGAAGAAATCCTGAAAGTAACAGCCCAAAACGACTTCACTAAAAAGAGTCTACAGAATGGAAGTTGCAATTAATATTGCTAAAAGAAAAGAAAAAAAAAACCCTCGTAAACCAAGGCAACTTTGTCATTATGACCTACCTTGCAGCAACAGAACGCTAGGAGTCTTGCTATAGTGCAGTTCTCCATCTTCCTCGTCGTGCCAAGGCGACTTCAGCAGATCGCTGACGTAGAGAGGCTCTGACGTCGTTTCGTGCGTCACAGAGGACGTCAGCCCCAACGTTGGAGGCTCCTGGCTGATAGCTGCAATGTTGTTAGCGCAGCTGCAACGCAGAGGAGTGTGTACAGTAAGCGAGAGACTGCAGAAGCGTTTCTAGGATACAACAAATGCTTAGCGCAGTACCAGGACACATCGATGACCCAGGTTCGAATCCCGTGATTGGCAAGAAAAAAAGTAGCAATTTTTCACTGTCCATCTTATAGTATGTTTGCTCTGGTGGTTCAGTGTTGATTTAGGTCCCTTCCCCCTCTTCCATCATATGGTTATCCCCGTCTGTTTTATCGCCGATGGTGGGTGTAGACGTTAAAAGTCAATGTTCATTAATTCATTAGCACAGTGAAATCTATATAATAAATAAGAGAAACCCATCGACAAAATCTTTAGCCCATGATAACAGACGTAGCTGCACAACTTTCACGTGTAGATGTAGACATATACGTTAATTCTTCTTCGGGGAAAAAACAAGAGAGAGCTTCCTCTAACCAATCGGAAGGCAACACGAAGCACCTCAAGTGGCATTTGTCCCCGCTTTCGAACAATTAGAAAACAAGGACTCACGTTCTCGATATATTTAGAGAACGGATTTTTTTTCTAATTCAAGAAGTCTACCATGATGAGGATGATGATGACGAGGATGATGATGATGGTGATGGTGATGATGATGACGGCGGCGACGACGATGATGATGATGGCGACGACGACGATGATGACGACGATGATGATGATGAAAAGAAGATTGCATGGCAACTACTAAGGCAGCGCACAGACCTGTTTGACACTGTGTTTCCTGGCGCCGTTGCAGCTGTTGCCTTGGCGGCTAGGAGCTGACTCCTGCGGGGAGGAAAGAGGTCCGTCTGGGGCTTCCTCCTCGGTGGAGGATCTGGGGGACCCAGGTACACTCCTCCGAATGGGTCATCCTCTTCCTCCTCCTCTTCTTGCTTCGGGGGTAGGGTGACGGAAGACTTCCTTCTTTTTCTGCTGCCTCGATGACTGAAAAGGTAAATTGTTCCACCTAAGCTCCCCACGATGGGCATTGCGTACGAAACAACTTCTCTGAATAACAGACGTCCCCAATTCTTGCACAGTATAGCCCCGAATTCCCTCATTCCATTTTTTCATCAAATGTGCACAAGCAGCTTGAAATGAAATTTAGTCTTCTGTTTAAAAAACTACCACTTACTTCGTACTTGTAAGTTCAAGGGCTTTAAAAGTAAAAATCTGATACTGTGTGTAAACGAAGCATGTCCCTGTAGAATGTTGTATAGCACTCTTTCTTATATGTAAAACACAATTCTATTTTTCTCTTTAAACACTTGTACATGTAGGTTAAGCAGTAAGCCCTGTAGGTGTGACTCTTTCTCAGCTTTAAAAAGGTGAGGTCTAATCATGACTGAAGAAGGACTTACTTGATATCTACGAGTTCAATAGCTTCCGAAGAAAGCATTCGGTTGTTCAACATCCGCGTCTTGAACGGCGAGTCGCTGACGTACAATGTGGTTGTCAACGTGCTGATCTCGGAGTATGTCGATAGAACATCTCCATCCGATTGCACAGATACTGGAAATAAGTAGACATTGGACAAAATAATTGAACCGAACTGCACTCGACATTGATAATGAATGGACCATAAATAACTAAAATAAAGAAACAATAACTGAATAAAGACTGAAAATGTTTGTAAAATGTGAATACAACGAAATTAAGATATTTTTTTTAAAACGCGCGATAGGTGAAGAAAACGGTGGTGGGTGAAGAAGAAATGGCAACAAGAGAAGAGAAAAAAAAGAGGGGATAAGAGGGAGAGTATGGGGATGGAAAAGGTCGAATATTGCCAAGACAGAGCTGCAGTGAAAACATGCTTAACATTACCGGAAATCCATGTAAAGTTGTTAGACACAATGATAATATCTACAGACGCACCTCTGGACAGTTTGCTGGGCGAGTTGTCTGTGGTCTTGGGACCGAACACCTTCTTCTGCAGCACGGACTTGATGGTGATGTCATGATTACACGGCTCCTCACCAAGCTGTTCCAGCAGATGGTCCATCTCTGCCGCTTTCTGTGAAACACATACACATATGAAAATGTAACGGATGCAGGATCTGAAGAAAAGATTTGAAAAAAGAACCACGTTAATTTTAGTCTTTTTACATTAAAAGAGATGATGCACACATATGCAGGCCTTACATTTAAAACTAATAAGGAAACCGTACAATATAATTTACTCAAAGGACACGGTATAGTATAATTTACACAGACTAATACTTTGTTTGAAACGTAGGCTTCGTTTCATCGTTAAAGGACTGCTGATGCAGGAAAGCGTGTTAGCTTTGTGTTGTGGGCACCTTAAGGAAGATCCTGTACCGACCAGCGCCCTCAGCGGTTCTTTAGCTATACAAAAGCTCTCTATACAATAACGATTTGTCAAACAAAGTAGCAATGCCTTGCCTGTTCCAGAAAGCCCCTAAGTCTTCTATTCTCTTCTGCCGCTAGCCGCACTTTGTGTTGAAAATGGTCATTCTCGTCGTTGTAGTTCCGCGAAGGCTTGCGGAGAGTGGCTCGTATTCGTTTGTCGTCCCCTTTCGGGTCCCTCCTCAGTTGTATAATCTGAAACGTATGTATAACAGTGTGTGGTGCGTTAAATGTGGGATCCTGAATCTTCAGAGAATAAAAACCATAGGCTATAGTTGGTAGACTGAATACAATACAAACACAGACAAGGTCTGGCGCCTTTAGCATGTATTCATTACATGAAGGTGTGCGATATATATATATATATATATATATATATATATATATATATATATATATATATATATATATATATATATATATATATATATATATATATATATATATATATATATATATATATATAGATATAGATAGATATATAGAGATATAACTGGACATTGGGCTGGACTGGTCGGATCGAAAGGAGACTGGAGAAATATGAATGCAGTAGTAATCTACTACCTTAAGGAAGTATTTATAAAAGTGAGTTAGATTCGAACTTGTACGCCGTACAATAGCAGAAATGCTAAACATCTGGCGTCAATTGAACAGGTCCTTCTTACCGACCCCGAAACAGTTTCATAAAAACCCAACTGCGTGACACACTCTAATTAAACAGCGAGCAAAGTTGTTATTTAAAGTACGCCGCCTCCGCAGACAAAATGATTTCTGACGCAGCCCGGCTGCTGTAAAATATGGACCCCGCGATTGGACAGCTTGGTCATTTGTCTCCATAGAAACAATATATCCATGCAAATGCAAATCCAAATCTGCCTGAGGCAAAGGGCATTCCATCCAGACATCCCGCTGGCAATTCCGGCACACGTAGTCTTTGGCCAATTCCATCAAGGTTGTGTATCTGGCAATGGCTTTGGCGAATTCCATCGAACCTGTCTTTGGCGATTTCGAAAAGAAATCAATACTTTTGACGATTTCCATCAAAGTTGTGTGAGTCTAATACTTTTGCCCATTTTCATCAAACGTGTACATCCAATACTTTAGGCAAATTCCATCAAACGCATCAGCGAAATTTCCGTAATACGCTAATATATAATGCTCTTGGCGAATTCCATCAAACGCGTGCGTACCAATACTTTTGGCCAAATTCCATCAAACGCGTGCGTACCAATACTTTTGGCCAAATTCCCTCAAACGTACGCCAGCATTTCATACTAAACATTATGCAAAAAAAAAAAAAAAATAAAAAAATAACTTTAGTTGTAATTAGGTTTATAATAATACATTTCTTTACGACTTCATTTCTTTGGAGGGTGAAGTGGGGAGTGGGGGTGTGTGTGTGTGTGGGTAGTGCGGATGTGGGTCCGGTGAGATTGGGAGGTAAGAGGTAGGTGGTGATAGGGTTAAGGGGAGGAGAGTGGTCTGTCTAGGTGTAATATTCGTACACACATTATACTGTCAATAATATTTTCTTCTCATTTTGTTTTTAAACAATTTTAATAAAGAAAAAGAATAAAGGGCCGATTGCTGTTCTAATAGGATAGGCCTACATTGCATTATAGTATACATTATAAATGACACCTAGACAACCATGTGCGTATTCAATTAGGGATCAAAACCAAATGTGGATCGTATTGCCCGTACGCCTTTTCTGAATCCACAAAACGTTCGACAATTACACGCAACACGCTTCTGGAAGTGAATTTCGGAGTCGCTGGGTTGGGCTTCTAGTTGCATCTGTATGCACAGTAAAACTATATGTGCTGTGGTGATGCGGGAAAGAGAGGGGAGCAGGAGTTAGTGCATGCGTTAGTGAATTAGAGAGAGAGAGTGTGTTGGTGTGTTTGTGTGTGTGTGTGAGAGAGAGAGTGTGTGTGGGTGTGTGTGTGTGCATGAGTGCCAATATGTTTTCATTCACAGCCTGCTAGCAGTCATTGCTGTGCAATTTCATCTGCAAGGGAAATGATTAGGGCGGCCCTATGTGCAGCAATAAAAGTGGATTACAGTGGAAATTACCTCCTTTACACGTCCCTTGTGCGTCGTAGCCTGGGATGGCCTCATGCGGTACGGTATGTGGTGTGCAGACTGCTCGTTTGACGCACACACACCCACACTCCCACCCGCACTCTCAATCACTCACAAGCTCGTGCGCACCATTGTTTTTCCCTCCGACCACCCCCTACCTTCCCATACTAACCCTTACCCTCGTCACCAAAAAACATATAGTTATACAGATTGAAGTGGTGGTGGTTTTTTTCTCTTCATCTTGACTTGTCAGCTTCCACGATGCTGTTACTGTTTGGAGGAATACTTTACACGATAACAGGGTTGTTGATGGTTATCCTATCCTATCCTATCCCGTAACTCAAAGGTCGTTGGGGCACCACAGATGATCGTTTAACCAGCGTACCCCATCTTTCTCTGTTCTTAGCAATCCTAATGGCTTCGTTCAGTGTCAAACCAGTCCAGTCTCCCTCTTCTTCTGTCTCCTTGCACCTTGCCTTGCAGGATGGTTTTTGCAAGGCCTGATGCTCTGTTGACGTGGCCATACCATCGGAGTTTCCGTTTCTTCACCCCTGTGAGCACGTCATGATGTTGTCCAATGGCTTGTGGGATGGTCTGTCGGACTTTGTTGTTGGTGATGTGCTGGGTATAGGAAGTGCCCAGAAGTCTTCTGTAGCACCTCATCTCCATGCTTTGTATTCTTCGCTGTAGATCTGCTGTGAGGGTCCATGTTTCGCAAGCGTATAGGAAGATGTAGATGACAAGGGAGCGCAGCAGCCTTATCTTGGAGTTTAGACTGATGGTCTTGTCTTTTCAAACGGGCTTCAACCGTGGCCGCGCTGAAATATATTTGAACCAGGTCACAGAGGTACTGAGGAATAGTGCAATTAAAACACTGAAAAGCAAGTACCAGAACTTTGTGTTCAATGCCGCGTGAGACTGACAGCCAGTGGAGTTCTCTCAAGATCGGGGTAATATGTTGCATTTTCCTGGATCGAGACACTATTCTAGCGGCAGCGTTCTGAGTTCTCTGATGGCGTTCTATTTCCTGTTTGGAAAGACCCCACAGGCAGCTATTTCAATAGTCCAATCTGGACCACACAAGGGCCATAGGGGGAGAAGTCAAATGTGACTCGATTCAGTCTATACCTAGCCATTACGCTGTATAACTTGGGCGTGACAATGTGATAAATCAGGCACTGCATAGAAAGAAGAAGAAGAAGAAGAAGAATGATGATGATGATGATGATGATGATGATGATGATGATGATGATGATGATGATGATGATGATGATGATGAAGAAGAAGAAGAAGAAGAAGAAGAAGAAGAAGAAGAAGAAGAAGAAGAAGAACAACAACAACAACAACAACAACAACAACAACAACAACAGCAGCAACAACAACAATGCCACCATACGAACAAAGAAGAAAAAGAAGAAGAAGACTTAACAACTATACCACCACCTCCAAAACTACCACCACCACCACCATCACCACCACAAATAACAATAACAATAACAAACGCCTACCACCAGTGGAAGATTAACAGTCAAAATGTGCATCGATCGGCGAACAGGCTACCACGGTAGCCATTATGCTGTACAATTTGAGCTTGACAATTTGACTAATCAGCAACCGTGTGCTGAGTGATGAATGGCCAAAAGGTGAACGATTCTAGTCCTTATCTCCTCGCCTCCCTCCTCCATGAGGGACGGCTAAAGGCCATCTCGGGTTTAGCACACTATCTGAGGCTTCTGCTGATGCGTACACTGAATTCAGAGGTTCAAAGGCTGCTGAGAAAAACGAGGACCAACAAAGAAGTTCGAATGTGTCCGACAATGAAGATGTTAAAGCTTCATGTTGAAAATGTGGCGCTTGAGTGCACGTCTCATCTGAGAGAGAAGAGTAGAACAAGGTTTAAAGAACTCTTGCACGATCGAACAGAGAGGAATTGAATATTCAAACTCTGCACATACAAATGATGGTGTCAAACCTTAAAATAATTTATAATAATGAATTATTAAAACACTGCAGCTGACCAGTTCTGTTTCAATTGTTAAAATAATGTGGTGATACTCGATGGTCAGAAAACACCTCCCTGTATCAGTTCTGAAGAAAATGGAAACTTCTACGTCTTTACGTTCTACCACCTTCTTCACAGTGAAAATTCTGCAGAAGTGTGTGGTGTTTTGCGTTTAAATAGTTTGGTACACTGGACAAATATACTACTCAAACTAATACAAGGGCCACTTGGACATATGGGTCTCTCTTTAAATCAGAAACACGAATTCAATTTATTAGTTCATCATATTTTATTGCAATCATTTCTGCATCAATAACAAAAAAGATTTGAGACATCAGTCGCTTAAAATTCGAGTAAATTCAATTTAACTGGACATACCCCTCATTTACAAAATCAAAACTTTAGAAACCAAAACTTTATAGAGTCAGTATCGGGTGTGGCCACCATTTGCATCAATGCAGTCTTGGCATCGTTGTCTCATGGACCCTATCAGGTTATGGAGGATGTTTCCTGGGATGGCCAACCACTCTTGCTGGAGAACCTGGGCCAGAACTTCAAGGTTAGCTCCTGGAGGGAGGTTTGCCCGTGTCTGTCGACCCAAGACATCCCACAGATGTTCTATGGGGTTCAAATCGGGTGATCGAGCCGGCCAATCCATCTTTATGACGTGCTGTTGCTGCAGAAGTCATTGACGATACGCTCTCGGTGGGGTCTGGCATTATCGTCCTGTAGTATGGCGACCTCCCCCCCCCACACCCCCCCCCCTCCCCCAAAAGAAAACCAAAATGATATAAAAAAAATAAAAAAAAAAGGGGTAAAATATATATATATTTCAATGCCCGCAGAGCTGGGAGAACCCTAGGTTGTAGGAGGTCATCCCTGTAGCCAATACCGTTTAAGTTACCATGAATTTGGAGCAGGGGTGTTCTGAAGTTTTAATGCGAAGCCACCCCACATCATGACACTGATGGTGTTTGCTGTACCATCCCAAAGCGGTCATGCTCGCGCACCGTCGCATCAGCAAAACGCTCCCGTGGACGCCTCCAAACATTCACTCGACGGTCGTTGAAAGACAAGGAGAACCGAGACTCGTCTGTAAAGAGCACCCTTGACCAATGTTGCCTAGTCCACACCAAATGACGCCGAGCCCAGGCCAAACGCTCCTGAAGCCATGCAATAGCTCTGCCTCATCAGTCAATCGTCGCCTTGGGGGCATGGTTAGAAAAGAAGCAAAAGCGCTGCCATTTATACCCAGAAAAAAGCGCCGATTGTTGAACTGAACTCACAAAATGCAAGCCTTTCGCGTGCAAAACACTTTTTAATGTTGAAAATTTTGCTTTATTAGCAAAACAACAGTAAATTAGGGTCATTTTTTTTGTAAAAATTGGGTTGTTTTTCAACTCAGTGCAGAAAATTCAAAACTCACACATGTGATTACTTGTCAGAAAAAGATTGTCTTGAATGTTACTGTACATGATAAGTTTTGAAATAAGCAATATAAGCGATATTATTGATAGCAGCAAAAAATAATTAAACTAAATGAAATATGAGATTGGCCCTTCAATTATTTTGAGTAGTATATATGGCTGACCAGAATTTCTGCCAAAGGGTGTGCTAGGGAGAGGTGAGGTTGGCCAGGGGAAAGGAAAGAGGGAGAGAAGGAATGGGCCGATCAGATTCATCAGATACATCTCGTTACTTTCTGTTTGACCCAAAAGACTGCCCAAATCCGAATCTGCCAGTCAGTCATGACGCTTGGTGAATACATCACAGTTGACCTACGTATCTATACCAAATCCATGTGAATGATTTTCGGGGATTTCAGCCGTTTTCGTCTTTCTCGTTATGGAAATGCGAAGTTGCTGTACAACCCTCGTACTCTGATATTCAGAAGTGTCTACGTGCCTCGCCAATTTCGGATTCTCACTCTGGACTTAGCGGCTGCCTCGACAGTCCTTAAGGCCATCGTAAATCACAGCTAAGGACGAAAACACCTGAAATGGCTCTTTCAGAAGAAAATTAATGAAAAGGAAAGACAGGAGGGGGAAAAAATTACTGTATTTGCCTGACAGTTTTGTTCTCGAAGGAAATTAGGAAGGACGAAGGAAAAGAATATGAAAAGACGAAACTTGTCAGGCATTTTGACTCTCAAAGGAAATGAGGACAGAAGACAGGAAGGACAGAAGAAGAAGAAGAAGACTGCATTATTAACTTTGTCAGACTGATTGTTCTTAACGGACCCCCTCCCTGCTCTCTAACCCTTCCCTTTCCCTCTCTTTCCAAAAATCCATAGGTTTTTCGTTTTTCGTATGTGTGTGTGTGTGTGTGAGAGAGAGAGAGAGAGAGAGAGAGAGAGGAGGGGGGGGGACTCAAATTTTCAATGTACTTTCTGTTCGCCGACCCCTATCTCATGGTTAGGGGTATGAGTGAGGTCGTAGGGTGGAGGGGAGGTAATCAAGTTATAACAATAACTAAGAAGAATTAGGTACAAAAGCCAACCAGCAAAATCGATAGTATTTAAAATAACATGACAATAGCATCAGCAGTAGGGGGGAGAGAGGGAGAGAGAGAGAGAGAGTTGTGTATTAGGGATACAGATTTTAGACTAATGATAAAACTTAATCTTCCAATCTGTCTCTGAACAACTTAACATAATAAAGAACCCTTAACATTAACTTGGAACTCATATAACTCACACACACAAATGCACACTGTTCCATCATCTTCGGCATTATCTTTAAACAATTTTGGACACCGTCACCCCTCCAACCTTTCCCTCACCCTTATAATAATAATAATAATAATAATAATAATAATAATAATAATAATAATAATAATAATAATAATAATTATAAAGAAGAAGAAGAAGAAGAAGAAGAAGAAGAAGAAGAAGAAGAAGAAGAAGAAGAAGAAGAAGAAGAAGAAGAAGAAAAGAAAAAAAGAAGAAACAAACAAACAACAAAAATAAATAAATAAAATAATTATATGAAAGACAATGTTATCATATGAAAATAGCGAGCTGGTGTACTGCTGCGGAAAATCTTGGTCTTTACACAACAGTTGCTCTGTCCTAAACCTTAAGCCCCCCAAAATGTCTGTTTACGGTATCCCGACCGACCCTAATTTTTTGGCCCGAACATAAACTTTTTGTTGGGATCGTCTGAAAGAAAAAATAAACCAGCCAAAAAAATCGTACCCAAGGTGGGAAAGGCTTAACACAAAACAAAACAAAACAAAGGAAAGAAAAGTAAAAAAGAAGCCGACATAAATAATAATAATAATACCGGATGCTAATACGCGCTTTACTTCGAATGATTTCGAACTCAAAGCGCGGCGACCTATACCAACATACACGCTCACGTGCAACAAATATATTACAGACACACAACAAGGACAACAGTATACAAGGCATACACGTGGTGTAAAGGCAGGGAGATCGCTATTAGGAAACTGAAAGTTAAATAGTTTTGTATTTTTTTAAATTAATTTGACTGCATCCAATATTATTTTGAAGGGAGGGAGGAAACCGGAGTGCCCGGAGAAAACCCTCGGTGACCTCAATAGTCTCGTACCTAAGTCACATACGTTCGCCCCTTGCGGGAATCGAACCCGCGACCTTCGGCATAGGAAACCGGCGACTTATCCACTGCGCCACGAGGCCATACTTTCCCCCTATGTTACCGTAAACCGACATATTATTTGTTGGGGTTTTATTAAAGGCTGTGATCTTTCCGGTGACATTGAAACACCACGTGTTCTTCTTTCACACTTTATCATATTAAAATACACAATTTTTATCATTAATTTCGCAGTCTATGCCTACATAGTTTATATTTGAACGAAATTATGGTGTCGCAATGTTTACACTCAGAGGAAGAGAGTTCCAAACAGCAGCTCCATTAAATGATAGGCAGTGTGTAATGTGTAACCCTAGAACGACTAGCGTAACTACCACCACCACCACCACCACTACCTGCTGGCGTGACGTTGGCTACCTAATCAAAATGGTTCCACCACGAGTACTTTCTAGTTTTTCAATTAAGATTCTGAGTGTTTCATTGTAAATTATATGGCTGTAGGTTTCTGAAAAATTCAATGGAACAGTTATTATTACTTTTTTATAACAATGGGAGGTGTCCAAAAAGTGGCTACCTAAAACTATTTACGTGTTCTATTTAATAAAATTTATTTATTTTGATGTAAAAACTTAGGTGGTGTTTGTTTGGTTAAGAAATATCAAGAAATATATTTTGTATAAAATTTAGAATTGAAAACCACGTGTTTTTGGTGGTTTAAAAAAAACAGAGTCAAGCGTATTACTTCCTCACACTGCCCATATGTCCAGATTTCAACACCAAGTTGCGTGAACTCGTTTTAACGATTGAAATGAAAAATAAATATCTAAACGTTAACCAAATGTAACCAAACTTGGCAGAAACATTGCCTGGAATGTTACTAAAGTGGTGAAGGAAAAAGTTTGAAAATCCAATCAGCAATTTTAGTTTTATAGTGATTTTCTGGAACATTGTAAAAACCCGTGGCATAAGCCGAAAATGGCTACCTAAGAAAGTCAGTGACAGCGCCCTTAATTCAATTAAGTAGAATGCCATGTGCATATGAGCTAGTTACATTCGGCTTGACCATCATTAAAAACTTAACTTTGTTCATCGTGGCGGGAGAAATGTGGATTTGGGGTTTTTATATCCGATTTAGGTCACCATGTCCAGTTTGGAAAAGCACCACCGCGCTTATTTTTGTCAACACTTTTACAAAAAGTTAAAACTTTGACACCATGTACTCAAAAAACTTAAATTCGATACTATTTTTAATTATTGTAATGATCTATGGGCTTGGTGGCGAAGTATTATAATAAATGTATCAACCGTATTTTAGCTTAGGTAGCCAAGACAATCGGTGGCAGTCAAAATCAATCAATCGCAAAGCTGTGTGAAAACTTTCAGCAAATATACAAACATTGTAGGTAGGTATTTCAACGGTGCGTTGTTTGCAACCAAAAGTGTGGAAATAAGTCAAGCAGAACGGGTGTTATACTGCTTGGAATGTCCCCACCCCGAATAACTGTTCTCCGGACAAAGAGAGAAAGAGAGAGAATAGACTGGACCTATCCCGATTGACGTCATAACTTTGTGCGTATTTATTCGCATTTTTCTCACCATGACGAACGATTGTTGTGTCAAACATTGTTCGAAGCGAAGTACTAGAGATCTTGGGATCTCTTACCATAGAATTCCGACGATCGCCCAAATCAATCGAAAGAAGATCACAGACAAAACAGTGAAACCCTGGACCCGTGTGTGTTCACGCCACTTTGTGAAAGGTAAGCATTTTCAATAATTGTTCAATGGTTCACATGCATTTTGTTATTGGTCTTACTAGGCCATTGCGAAGTTGCAGCTGCCCACTTTCACCGACAACCTGGCAGTAGTGAAATCTGCCATTTTTGAGCAGGTCGAGTGTTGGAGGGTTTTTTAGATGACTTTTGCTCTGTTCTAAAAATTTCATAGATAGAATGTGCGTTTAGGCTTCGTAATTTAAATTTATATAAAGACTGGGACTGTATTTGTTGTTTTTTTCAAATTTCACGTTTACTTGAATACAAAATAATAATTTAAAAAAAAAACACCACACAAAACACCTGAGGAGAAACATTGTTTACCTTTCTTCCAGAATCACAGAGGAAAGACTAGAGACGAGTAGAGTGCTTGTTTTGTTTATCATGCAAATCAATATTTTAGTGTAGTTGTTATTACATTTTGACTTGATTTTGATGACAGGAAAACGTGCGGAGTTCTATCAAGATGATACGCCCAACTGGATCCCAACTTTGCACCTTGGCTACAACATTAAATGTGCATCCACTGATGTGGACCGGTTTCAAAGGAAACAGAAGAGAGAGCAACAGAAACAAGGAAATGCCCACAACAGTATGTAATGAATATTTACTTTATGAAATATTTCATAGTTTATCTTCAAGTGTAAAGAAATTGTGTTTTTGAAACAATGCTGCCTTTCTAAAATGCAATTTTTAATGTTTGTAAATCTAACATTGTCATGTATAATGTCATTGCCTTCGTATTTAGATATTTGATGTAGTCCATGAAATTATGCTTTTTGAAGGTAATGCAGTTGTTAGTAAGTGCACAGGAATGCAGTTTTCCAGGGAAGCATGCCCCCAGATCCAGTGTTAATTTTTTTCTCTCACCACAACCCGTTCCCACCACTTCATCATTATGAATCTCAATTAATCAGTATTAAACAACAGTTAAATAAACTGTCTTCAGTTTTCATTTTGGTTAATAAAAAAAAAAGCCACATCTTGTCTTATAGATGGGAGGAACACTGATTGCCCAAAATAGGCATTTACTCATACTTTTGAGTAAAAAACAAAAGTGAAACATTTCAAGGCAGTATGATCACCTAAACATAGAATGTGCTTGAAGTAAACAAATAGTTATGTGTATGTTATGGTTCTTATTTGTGCAGATCATGCTGAGGACGGTGAGAACACCACAGACAGTGACGCATCATTTTCCACTTTGTAAAGATTTGGACAATAAAGTTTACTGTTTACTGTTTACTGCATCTATGGGTGATCTTGGAGGGGACACTGATTTAGAACTGGGTGAAGAAGCTACTGATTTGAAACGAACTGTGGAGCAGGAAGTCCAGACTGATATTACCATTTCCTACCTGGAAGCCATGGAGTCTGAGCTTCAGACTCTAAGAACAGAAAACCTCACTCTTCGTATGAAACTGAATGCCAGCACTATGTCAGATGACTTTTTTTTAAAAAGAAGATGGGTCTAGAGATGATGAGAAAGTGAAATATTACACAGGCCTACCATCTTTTTTGACTCTTGCTGCTCTGGTGTCATTCCTGATATTACTAGTGGGCCCAGATCTATCACAGGCAAATTTCAAGAAGTGTTAATTGTCCTCACTCAACCGAGGTTGAATCTGACTGTACAGGTCGTTGTTGATTTGTTTGGCATTTCTGACACTTCAGTGTCACACATATTTCTCAAGCTGCTGGCTGTCATATATATATATATATATATATATATATATATATATATATATATATATATATATATATATATATATATATATATATATATATATATATATATATATATATATATATATATATATATATTGGCTGATTGTGGGTTTAATATCCATGATAGTGTTGGACTGATGTGTGCTGAAGTTAAGATACCTGCTTTTACCAAAGGTAAAAAAGCAACTATCTGCTTTTGATGTAGAATCAACACGCAACATAGCACATGTAAGCCACAGTAATGATTCATGTTGAAAGGGTGATTGGTAACATTGTTTAAAACTATGCCATTATTGATTCTACAATTCCAGTCACTATGTTGACTTGTGCAGAAGGTGCAACTGTGACCACGTTGGACCAAATTGTCACAGTGTGCTGTGCTCTGGTGAATATTTGTCTATCCGTTTTTCCTTTTGATTAGAGATGGGGTGAGAGAAACTTCCAACTAGGTAGTTTTGTTGACAATAACTATCATGGATATTAAGCCCACGATCAGCTAATATTGTTCACCTAGATCATCAAGAAGCTTGGTTTTGTATCCTTCTTTCTTCTACGAACTAGGAAGTTTTGTTGACAATAACTATCAACTAGGTAGTTTTGTTGACAATAACTATCATGGAAGCTTGGTTTGGTATCCTTCTTGTTTTTATTATTATTACTTCCAACTAGGTAGTTTTGTTGACAATAACTAACATGGATATTAAACCCACGAACAGCTAATTGTGTTCTCCTATATCATCATGAAGCTTGGTTTTGTATCCTTGTTGTTATTATTATTAGTTTTATTAGTATTGTTATTATTATTGCTTTCATTGTTACCATATATTATTAGTTTTGTTGCTGCTGCTGTTGTATTATTTTTAGTAGTTGTATTGTTATTATTATTATTTTTATAATTACTCTTATGATTACGATTATTTTTTATTATGATTATTATTACTCTTATTATTATTATTATTATTATTATTATTATTATTATTATTATTATTATTATTATTATTAAATCACCATTGTCACCTTCATCAGGTTTTTACCAGTACTCAGTATTGTAATTTTAAAAAGATAGCTTTGCTGAAGTCATTAGTACTTTGTCGCACCTAGTTATTTCAGGAACCTAATAATATTATTTTCTATTCCATTGTTGCTGTCGTTAGTGCAAGGTGTATGCAGACATGAATGGAGGGGTGGGTGCACGAGTAAGCATGTGTGTATATGTGTACATGGGTGTATGTGTGTGCATGGATGTATGTGTGAGTCAACGAGTTGAGTGGTAGGAAGGATGAAAAGTTTTCAAGTACGAGTGTATATAGGAGTGAAGTGTTGTGGATGGCTAGGATGGGTCTAAGGCATGGAAGAATGGGTGGGTTTGAGTGGTTTTGTGTATTGTTGAATAATTATCGGTGTGTCTAATGTGTTCGCATGGGTATGAGACTGGATATCTGTTTAGGCATGTGTGCTAGTGGTGATAGATTTGTATTTCGGTATGGAAGTTGGGTATGATAGTATATCAAATGTATTAATATTGTATGTCTATGTTTTTGATGTTATCTCCTTTCTTGCACTGCAAAACAAATATCCATGCCATGTATTTGGACAATAAAGAATCTTGAAGTGATGTGAAGCTGTTTGAAAGTATTGTTTTACGTGGTGTGTTCTCACATAAATGTCTGTTTATGCATTTCAGTATGTTATGGAACCCTATGAATGAAGGTCTTACTAAACCACCGCATTAAGTTACATTACAACATATTAAGCAACAGTTCAACATGTTTTACTAAGTTACGTTTCACATCCAGGTAGCATTTTAACAAAGTCACAGTTCCACAAAATAAAGTTACTTTCCGAATTTTGAGTTCGAGGTAACATTTCACAGTTATAAGTTACAGTTCTATCGTTATAAGTTACATTCCATGTTGAACTGTTACTTATAAGGCTTATAAGTTCCCGTGTGTGTGCACCAAAAAAAAAAGGTTACCCCTTGAAAACTATTGGGTTTTTTTGCTCATAAAAATCAACTCACAGTCGGCATCACCTTATCTAAAATCGAATGCACACATTTCATTTTAAAAATCAAATTAACTGCTGCTTCCATTGGTATTCGTTGTTGAAGGTTATGAAGTGCATAGATAAAGGATTAGACGTTTAAAGGGACATATAACACCAACATTGCTATCACATCAACAGAAGAGTTGTTCAGGTCACACTGTATCATTTCCCTTTAATGCTGTCGAACGTGCCAACACTTCAACAGTCGAAGTAAACAATACCAAGGGCTACAAAGGTATTATGACCACTTACTTTCGCTTATTTTTCTTTAAAACGCGCTTTTTCCTTGAAATTTGCACACTGCAAATCATCCATGAGTTATATATGTATTGTAATATTTGTCGGCTCTCCCAGAATACAACTGAATTGTACTATAAAACTATGAACTAATGGCTGTAAGGTTATTTATTAGCTGGTCAATGTTTTTTAACAAATTGTTTCATGTCAATTTAACAACATAGCATATTAGGTAGCCATATCACCATCAAGTAACATTTCACGTAATAGGTAGCCGTGGCGGTGAACTGCTTAAGTCGCCATTCACAGGCAGGTAACCATTCACATTTAGGTCGCCTGTCGTAAAAATGGGTTCAAAATTAAGTAGCAGTTCACAAATATGGTTAAGTAGACATTCACATTATAGGTAGCCGTTCAAAATAGTAGGTAGCCAGTTCACAGTGAACGGCTACCTAAATGGTATTTAGGTCGCCAAACCGGTGGAAATAAAGGTTCACCACCACCACCACCACCACAAATAACAAATAATGATTTTAATTTTAATTGTATAATCTGAAACAATGTATGCTAGTCGTTCTAGGGTTACACATTACACACTGCCTATCATCTTAGATTTAACATTGCTAATAAAATCATGGTACTCCGTAGGCATCACGGATCAGGGTCACGTATGATGACGTATTATTATTATTATTATTATTATTATGATTCTCTGTATTTGTATAAATCAACGCGATGTTTTATGAAGTAGTTTATAACTATAAAGTCTATGCCCATCAACTGGCTTAGTTTTAAAAAAATGTATCAAGATATGCAGGTGTTTCTCCATGTGTGAATTTGAACATAAGGATAGCTGTATTAAATATAAATTGGTTTTGAAGACAGAGGGAGAGAGAGAGGGGGGGGGACAGACAGGGACAGGGGCAGAGAGAGAGAGAGAGAGAGAGAGAGAGAGAGAGAGAGAGAGAGAGAGACAGGGACAGGGGCAGAGAGAGGTGGTGCTTTAAACAAGCCTAACCCTTTATCGTCCTAATAACAACTAAGCTTACTAACCATGACAAAGTAGTCTGTTAAACCCCTTAACTGTTCATCACGGTTCTTCCTACCATACATATAGCAAAGATACTTTTTTTCTGAGCTCCACACTGCAATGACTTAGGTTAATTTCTTTATTAAGTCCCCCTTCCCCTACTTTTCTATCATATCGCGCATTCTCTTTCTGTCTCCTCCACCCCTCCCCCTCCCCACTTTCTCTCTCTCTCTCTCTCTCTCTCTCTCTCTCTCTTCCTTGTCAGTCAGTAGCAAACTGCCATTTGACCTCTTGCAGATCCCCCATCCTACGCTAACCCAGAAACAAGAGACAGGGTCAGAAGTACATTTGCATACCGTCTCCATTGACCCGCTTCCTATGCTTGAGAGCGAAACACCCGGAGCCACTTTTGTGCGACACACAAGGAAAATTAAAAGTGAAGCGCGTATATTCTGTGACCCAGAAGAAAGGTTTGGTTTACAACAAGACGGGTACCGGTAAAACGGATACAAGAGCGACATAAACACGTGGTATAAGCTTATGGTTGTGACGTGACGTGAGGTGACTTGAGGTGACGTGACGCGCGTATATTCTGTGACCCAGAAGAAAGGTTTGGTTTACAACAAGACGGGTACCTGTAAAACGGATACAAGAGCGACATAAACACGTGGTATAAGCTTATGGTTGTGACGTGACGTGACGTGAGGTGACTTGAGGTGACGTGACGTTTCATGGCACGACACCTTTGCAAAGACCACATCGGACGAGGATAGATTCAGAAGAAGGCAAAGAAAGGGGCGAACGTATGTGACTTAGGTACGAGACTATTGAGGTCACCGAGGGTTTTCTCCGGGCACTCCGGTTTCCTCCCTCCCTTCAATAATGGTACAGGATGCAGCCAATATCAAAAATTTCACAAATAAAAATTCGATTTTCTTTCCGTCTTCTAATAGCGATCTCCCTGCCTTTACACCACCTGTTTGAGTGATGGATGTGTGTTTGGTGTGTGTGAGGGTGGATGAGACAGGTGAGCGTGTATGTTGGTATAGATCGCCGCGCTTTGAGCCTGAATGATTTGGGGAAAGGCGCGTATAGCATCCTGTATTATTATTATTATTATTATTATTATTATTATTATTATTATTATTATTATTATTATTAAAGAACTGGGCAGATGATACCAAAATAAAGACGGCGATGGACAATAATAAGTCACGCCTCCTGACAACAGCAACAGAGAGACTGAAGTGGCGACAACTCTCCGCAACAGCATCCCTCTCGTCTCCCCAACGATCCGACAAGCAGAGGGATTAGAAACATAGAAATAGTAGTAACAAAAGCTGAATACGTGAACTTTCGGGCGAAGCACAGAGAAAGGTAGATAGGTTCCGCTTATAACGACCCAGAATGGACCCGAGAGCGACATTCGGGCCGTCTTGGTAGTTCGAATGGGTGAGATGTGTGAACTGCTCATTATTGTTTCGTTCGTTCGTTTTCTTTACTATTAGGAGCTAAAGTCAAGTTTCCCACATAGTGCATTTACCAGTTCAGAAAGTTGCTCAAAGCGTTTTGTCGAAATCAAAATCGAACTCAAAGCACAAAACCAAATTTGCTTCCCGAATCAAGGAATCATAAAAGCAATTGACCACTGGACCGTCCTGACCAACCTATCATTATAATGAAAAATAATTATATTATAGGTATTATTTGTTGATGTTGGTATTAAAATAATAATAATAATAATAATAATAATAATAATAATAATAATAATAATAATTATTATTATTATTATTATTATCATTATTATTATTGTTATTATTATTATTATGATTGTATTATTATTATTATTATTATTATTATTATTATTATTATTATTATTTAATTATTATTATTATTTAATATTATTACCTATGCATTCTAATTTCAGCCTGTCACCTGCAAATTTGATAGAATGACTGCGTTCCTTAAGGCTAGGCGTGCAAAACCTTATTTTGAGAGAGAGAAATTTTAAAACTTTTTTTTAAATATTAGGGTTCAAGATTTTAGACTAATTAATATGTCTACTCTTCCTGGTCCCTTAATAAATGAACACAATCTTTCATAAACTTTTTTCTTTCTCGGCTTGATTACAGTAACTCACCTTGGGCTGGTCTTCCGGATAATAAACTTTCCAGACTTCAGCGCATTCAGAACAATGCTGCTCACTTCGTCCTTCGTCAACCTCGTCATTCTAGTGCAACTTCCGCTTTGAAAACCTTACACTGGTTGCCTGAAAAGGCTGGTATCGACTACAAAGTTGTTTCTCTTTGCTTTCACTGTCTGCACACTGATTAATGTTTTTCCTATCTTTCGCAACTTCTCTGCCTCTACCAACCTGCTCGATCAGTCCGTTCACAAGGTGCATCTGTGTTTGCCCCAACTCTTTGGAACTCTCTGCCCTCCAGTCTCCGGCATTCCCAATCTCTTATCATACTCAAACAGAACCTCAAAACCTACCTCTTTACCAAATACTTTTAGATCCAGAACAATCAGTGTGCGAGTGAGTGATTGAGTAGTGGAGTGTGTGTGTATATATATTACAGAAAGTACATTCCTCTGGAGGAAATCTTCCCCCGTCACCACCTGTCGAGAATCGAACCCCTAAACGAATGATTTGCAGGCTAAATGTGCAGCACTATTGCCTTGGGTTATTGGATGACTTTAGACAAGGGGAAAGTTCAGTGAAGGATAAGTGCCATAGAATACTAAAGGATGTTATCATTATCAACACTACAAAGGACAGCATAGATGGCAGGAGAATGGAGAAAGGCCAGAGGAACATTAATGCGTGTGTGTGTGTGTGGGTGTGTGCGTGTGCGCGCCTGCGCGTGTGTGTGGGTGTTTGAAGGTTTGTGTGTGTGTGTTTGCGTATGTGTGTATATGGGCGTGCGTGTGTGTGCGTTGGTGTGGCGCTGTAGAAACGCCGTTATTGTTACACACTCTTTATACTCTACCCACGTTCTTTTGGCAAACTCCCGTCATAAAAATGTTTCGTTAGCGTTAAGGCTGCGTTAGGGTTAGGGTTATGTTAAGGGTTAGAGTTAGGGTTGGGGTTTGAGTTAGGGTTAGAGTATGGGTTAGGGTTAGCTTTAAAAAAAATGAAATTTTTTTAACATTGTCAAAATACGGCTGTGTGTATGTGTGCGTGTGTTTGTGTGCGTGTGTGTGTGTGTGTGAGTGTGGTTGTATGTAAATTTCTGTCAGTGAGAGAGTGAGTGAGTGAAAGAAAGAGAGAGAGAGAGAGGAAGGAGAAAAAATGGAGAGAGACAGACAGAAAAAGAGACACAGAGAGAGAGAGAGAGAGAGAGAGAGAGAGAGAGAGAGAGGGGGGGGGGGGAGAGGGATGGAGGAAGGTAGGGAGCGACAGACAAGAAGACGGAGAAAAACAAGAAAAAAAGATGGATCCGTTCGAAAATCACATTATGGAATCGAAAATTATTCGTCATCTTCCCTGCTTGATTGGTTCCTGATTGCGATAACGCTTTAGGAAGCGTGCTGGATGAACTGGCCAGTATACGTTATCGGCAAATTGGCGTGGCATATAAGGTATGCCCAACGAGATCTATTCAATAAGAAGTCTCCTCTCTGAAAATCCTTTACGGGAAGAGAGGGGACTATAAACTGATTAAATAAAATAAATAATCTATTCAATATTTCCATGAGCCGAAGGCCAATGAAACATTGAATCGATCGAGTTTGGACATATCTCATATTCCACGCCAACATGCTGATAACACATTGGTATCGATTTCATCGAATTAAACTATGAAACGAGAACTTTCCAAACCAATAACTACACCAAAGCTGTTCATAGGCTTTCGCTCAACACATTCCAAAGAATGCACTATAACAAAGTAGTTCACGCATTGGACAAGGTTTGCAGCACATTTTAATTCTCAACAAACTTTCAAGTTTCACGCCTCCGCATTATATTAACACTGAAATATTCTTGGCAGATGCAATCAATTTGGCGAAATGCAGCATTATACGTCAAGTTGACAGTAGGTTAGTGTCATACTGATTGGAAATTGACCACGGTGCCTATGCCGATATTTTTTTAAAAGACGGCCCTTATGGAGAATGTTTTTTGTTATCACCCAGCACAGAAGTAAGAATTTTGACATTCCGTCGGCTTTATTGCTATGTTCGCAGTATCTGAAGTAAACAGCAGCAAGAAGACAGCTCTGTCCTCTGCACGAACCATAGATTTATGAACTTAATCGAAGGCGCCAAGTTCATGACATGCGGTTCAAACAATGTGGTCGTGCACTTTTGCTTTCGTTCGACGACGAAACACATAATTATGTTACATTTGTATGTGCTATTATTAGCGCCTTCTAGTAAGCTTTGTCGGGAATAAAAAATGCGCCTTCATTAATGGCTTCACCGGGCTGATAGTCTAGAATTTATAAGCTCTTCAATACATAGAGGATCGACAATTTGTTTTGTTCTCTTTTACGTGGACAACACTCGTATTCCAAGCTTTGCTAGAAACATTGCCGTCTGTGATTGGTCAATTACCATGCGATATTAGTTTTAGGCACACTCTACTTGGCCAATTAAAATATAAGACACTTGTGGAAACCAATAAACTGCGCTACGTCAGAACACTAATGTCACTTCTGTTTAACTACTAGAAAAGGTGATCTAAATACAAACGCCGTTGAGACATCCAATAAGTCAAAATGTAACAGCGATCAGTAGGGAAATGATAACAGTTGGTAGCCTGTTAAGTTTTGTATCTGGCCGGAAGACGGCTGTAGAGTCAGGCCATCCATCATTTTATGGCAATGATAACTTCCGCTTGACCCATATTATTCTAAAGAGGACAAGCTTTGGGGGCAAATTAATGGATATGGGTCACTGATGAGTATAGGTTCAGGGCGATGCAGAGGCCAGGGAAAATTTATTCAATTTAATCAACTGAACGACGGGATTAACCAACTAGTGACCTAACACAGTCCAAGAACGCCCCACTGTCCCCTTTCTACCGCAAAATTATAAACCACCAACATCACTATCAACAATAAAAGGTAATGAAACGCTAGGCACCCATACAGAGTGTCGAAGACAGCGAGAGTGAGGGTGAAAGAGATAGACAGACAGACAGCTGTTACTCTTGACATAATGACATACCGTTCTCACCTTTGGCACAAAGACGAGGCAGAGGGTAGCGGTGGTGGCGAAGAGGATGAAGACGGCGATGATGACAAAGGAGTGGGTGGGCTGGTCCTGGATGAGGAAAGTGACCGCTGCCCCACATGTGCACATGATGACCACGTTGTAGACGCTCATGCCGATGTACTTGGAGTCGTTCAGCGCCGGTATACTGACGTGCCTCGTCTCCCATGCCAGGAAACAGCCGAAGGCCTGCAAACAATGAAATCACGTTGAAATGTACGCCATACAAGTAATAGGAATTATTTAGTAGGCTTATAATTTCCGTTTTCTACTTTGAAAAGTTTTCCATCCGTCGTCTGCAATAGACCGTTCCACCAAGAAAACACTTAATCACATAACCTACTTTTTTTTTCCACTCGGTTGAGAGACAATAGTAGTTTTCTGCCATCTCCCACTCTTCACTTCCGTTTTTTTTAAGTGATTATGATTGTTTGATCAAAAGGCCAAATCACTTACCTGCGTGGATTTGGGTGAGGATGTTATACCTATTTAAAATAATTAATTTTTTTCCAGTATTTCAATGTCTTAACGGCGGCTACAGTCCGTACTACCTCAGCGGCTTGCTTCCTTTGAAAACCTTTTGGCATGGACTTTGGTTTTTCATTTTCATTTTCCACTTTGACTTCCTCATTCTGACTCTTTAAATGTTTCTTCTTCTTCTTCTTCTTCTTCTTCTTCTTCTTCTTCTTCTTCTTCTTCTTCTTCTTCTTCTTCTTCTTCTTCTTCTTCCACAATTTTCAACTTTTTATGCAAGCGGCACAAATACCGGTTCCTGTAAATAATTGTCTCTCCTTTCTATTCTGAAGGCGAAAAATAATAGTTACACAATTTTTTGCCGTTAATAATTAGATGTCGAGGTGTGTGTGTGTGTGTGTGTGTGTGTGTGTGTGTGTGTGTATGTTTTTGTTGTTGTTTTTTTCATTCCAAATTATTTCTTTGTAATTGTATATGCTTTTTGTACTCTTGTTTTTCATCGTCCAGGTTTTGGAACAAAACCACTTTATACTGTACTTCAATAACAAACACCGCAACGAACGTGTTATCGTAGCCTTTACAAGCAAATACTTGCGACAAACAAAACAAGCAAATGATAAAACAACAACAGCTACAACAACATCAAAACAGTGCTCCTCCCTAAAATTATCAACAACATTTTTAAAGCAATATGGCCGAGTTGTGTGATGTAAAAAATATCTTGCTTCACTCCCTTCCCTCACTATCTGGGAAAAGATGGCTAATGCTGGAAGATTCCAGAAGTGCCTTAAGAAGCATCAGTACTTTCGACTGGCTTTCGTTTTTACTCGGTGCACAGAACCAGTGCAGTCTGGCTGCACCATAAAACATGCCTGCGTGGAGTTGTCGGTCCAATAGTCTGTTAGACGAAAACAAATAATAAATGAACAAAGATGCTTACCAGTAAAAGGCCTTTGTAAGCGTAAATAGAACCCATCCAAATTTCCATGTGGTCACTGCTGCAGAACTCAAGCTTTGGAATGACCTCGTGGTCCTCATATACCTGAAACAATCAAAGGAAAAGTGCTAAACGATGAAGTTGTAGAAGGGGGTCTTTAGAAAGATGATGATGATGATGATGATGATGATGATGATGATGATGATGATGATGGTGATGATGATGATGATGATGATGATGATGATGATGATGTTGCTGCTGCTGCTGATGATGATGATCATGATTTTCATTTTCTTTTTTACAAATGGTGAGGAAGACAGACGTCAGATAGACAGACATACTGACAGAAAAGAGAGACAGGCAGAGAACGAAGAAAATATCACGCCACTACGAGCGCGTTAGAGTTCAAAACAAAAGCACAGGAAGGAAAATTGCTGGACGGGTTTGAAGCACTATTGCCTCTGTCATGAAGAGCCTGTGGCTTCGGCCACGGCGGTTTCCGAAATTGTTAGCCATCGAGAGCGAAGCCACTTGGCCACCGGGGAAGCCACACAGGAAACAAAAACACTTTCAAATGATTTAAAAAAAAAAAAACTAGGTGCAGGCTGGGGTTTGTGTAGGGGTAGAGGAGGGATATGCGTGGGAATGGGAGGGGAGGGTTTGGGGATTGGTCTTCTTTCAAGCAAGGAAAGAAAAGGCAAGCTCTCCGCGCCCAGAACCCGCCTTGAAAGCACCAATCAAAAACGTCTAAAATGCTCCAATCAAAAACGCCTAGAAAGCGCCCAGCACAAACGCATCGGAAGTGAGATCATTTGTGACAGAGAGCGTTGTTTCCCTTCACTAACAGCCCTGGACCGGAACCGGAAAGAAAGCGTCCCTTTGCGCATGCTTACGGTCATCACGACATTGGCTCGTTAAAAGGGCGATAGTTAGTGGTCGTCCCTCGCGGACAGATTTGTCCATTACATTTCAAACAGAACGTTGCAACAGATTGTCGATTTTCAAAGTTCCTTGCTATCCCCCGTGTCTTAACATCTGTGCACAGGCGTTCCCACTGAAATTGGATGTTTGTGTCAAACGCAGTCAAACTGCTTTTAAACTAACTTATATGTTTGAATTTCCTGTTCCACTCACTTAGCTTAAATGTTTTGTCGACTTGCTTTTTATCTAATGCATATTTTAATCGTTTTGTGTTGTATTCGAAGTCTCACTTTGTGATGGCTCCATTAATATACGAATTTTTTGTTAAGTCTAAATCTAATTTTTGTTATTTTCTTTAAAATAAGTCTGGGGTGATATTTTCCCCAACTAGTAGTAGTAGTAGTAGTAGTAGTAGTAGTAGTAGTAGAAGAAGAAGAAGTAGTAGTACATGTAGTAGTAGGAGGAGGAGGAGGAGTAATAGTAGTAGTAGTAGTAGTCGTCATAGTCATCTCTTCCTCATAGTCATCTTTTCCCCAACTGAAATTTTCCCCAACACTAGGTAGTTTTATCACAGAGGTGAAATGTCTCAAATAAACGTGTATAAATTGCTTTAAAAGACACTTAGTTCCTCAGTAAATCACCTCGCGAATCTATATAAAACAAAAGGGTCTTTGATACAGTCACCGAGCGTCACCCGGTGTTACAGCCACACCATCTTCTCCCCTTTAAACTCCACAGCAAACGCGCGCGCAATAGCAGATTGGTCACGCTGTGCTGAGTTTTATTTGTGTGTGCCTATGGTAGCTTACAAAAATTTATAAGGGAGATAAGCCATATAGTGCTTTTAGTACTATACAGTCTTTAAAACGCTCAAAAGTATAGATTGCAATGTAGCAAAATATTAGACACAAACATTTGTATGAAAATATAAGCAAACAATAATCTCTTCGCGTGGTACAAACATTTTATAAGTTTTGTTTCTTCTCAATTTGAATCTCGACCTCAGACACACTTAAAGTATTACAGGCAATTTAATATTTTCTCATTGACTCTATCTCTGTCTCTCTCAGCAATATATCATGAAGAGCTAAAGGAGAGGGAACCTGTAGAATTATATGAGGAAGAGATGACTATGACGACTACTACTACTACTACTACTACTACTACTACTACTACTACTACTACTACCACTACCACTACTACTACTACTACTACTACTACTACTACTACTACTACTACTACTACTACGAAGAGGAAGAAGACGAACAACAAGAACAAGAACAAGAACAAGAAGAAGAACAAAAAGAATTAGTTATTCATTGCCTACAGGGTCCAGCGGACTGCAAAGAGCCGAATCAGGACCACACAATCAAGACCACAACTTCGCTGAAAGAGGACTCGCCCCTGATCCGCATAAAAGATCTGCCGAGATAACCCTAGTGGTAACACTGAAGGCACTCCACCAGCCGGTCATTTTACAATAAAGACATCACACGCAGGGGACGCTGAGGCTATGCTCTAATTCATCGAACCCCCATTTACAAAACCAAAATAGAATATAAACATTACAAAATATCAACAAAACACATACATATTAAACGCCTACATTGCCAAAAATTTGATAATAACATCATAGGAAACCCCAGTGACCACCTGGCAGAAAGCGTCCAATATTCCCAAGTTGATCCAACAGACCTCACACACAAATGAAGAAGAAGAAGAAGAAGACGAAGACGATGACGAAGATGACGACAACAACAACTACTACTACAAGAAAGAATGAAGAACAAGAAGATCAAGAAGAAGAACCAAAAGAAGAAGAACAAGAAGAAGGTAAAGAAGAAACACACACACACACACACACAAACACAAACACGCACAAATTCTAGTTTATCCGCCATAGTTGCTTAGATCCTGGAACGGAAAGGGCTCAATGCAAATATCTTATCATCCTCGCCCCACTTCCGCTCGACATCACGGAGAAAATATCGCCCCAAAAATGTATCATTATATTCCAAATTCGCTCCACTTTGTATTACAAATCCACTGCAATTTGTCTCAAACTTTCAAACTGCGTGTCCCGGGGATGTCTTTCTGAATAATCATTAAAGTCAATCTGCATCCTTGCATGTAAGTTGCCCCAGGTCAGTTACCTTGATCTATTCCAAGTAGGCTTAAATACATCCTGAGCACAGAAAACGCAGATTGTCAAAAAACAAACACAAACATAACTAGCACACACGAAGGCATGCACACGTTCAGAATCTCTCTCTCATTCACACATACACACACCCTCCCTACCTCCTTCTCTCTCTCTCTCTCTCTCTCTCTCTCTCTCTCTCTCTCTCTCTCTCTCTCTCTCTCTCTCTCTCTCTCTCTCTCTCTCTCTCTCTCAGGATAGTAAGTCACCAATCATTCATTGATGCATCAGTTAGTATAGTTTCACCAGTCCTCACAACAACGGATGAAAATGTGACACCATTAAAATGTATTTATTTAATTTATTCACTGCGTATTTTTTTTTTACTGTAGTTTTTTTTTAATTGGCAAAAGAAACAACAAAGCAAGAGTTTTGTTCTGATTGTGTAAACTACATAAACTCATTAACATGGGGAATTTGAGAAACAGGTAGGTGGGTTGTTGAGAGAGAGAGAGAGAGAGAGAGAGAGAGAGAGAGAGAGAGAGAGAGAGAGAGAGAGAGAGAGAGAGAGAGAGAGAGAGAGAGAGAGAGAGAGAGAGAGAAAGAGACAGAGATAGAGATCATAAGGTAGACTCAGGGGGTATAAAGAAGTCTCATTCACACATCTCTCTCGAATATCAGAGTCTCCTCTCTGAAAATCCTTATTGGGAAGAGAGGGGACTATAAACTGATTTAAAAAAAAAATCTCTCTCGAACGCCAGTCCGTTGATGACCGTTGGAAATTCTTTTTATTTGAAGAACGCCATGAGGCAAGGCAAGACACCAAAGGCAGTGCCGGTTGCGGAAAAACAGCTTAGCAGCGGCCAGATGTCGAATCTTTGGAATGCCTTCCGAGTCGGGAGTATAGTCCCCTGACACAGATGGGGATGGGGATGGGGGCCTCCCGAGACTTTCTTTCCGTCTTTAGATTAATGTTTCCCGATACCTGAGCATTATTAAGGACATGAATAAGAAGACCTGTTGGATAAGATGCCACGGTGTAGTAGACTAAGGAGATGTGCGCATGAGGCAGCAACGATAATATAAATGCAGCCGCGCAAAGGAGAAGAGGGGTTCGCATATCAGTGAAGACTGGTAGGAGGTGTGGCGATGGATTAGTAGGACGCATGAGGTAGTCGGAGTTGAAGGCGAACGCTAGCGCTGCCTATTAGGTGTGAAAGGGTGAGCTGAGGCAGCCAGGGATTAGAGCAACCAGCATCAAAGCGGCACGGCACTTTGCGACGATCCGCCGCCGGCACCCAGTCCAAGGAGCCCCAACGGATAAAAAGATGGAGTTTGAAGGTTGAGGTGCACACAGACCTGGTCTGTCCTCCATACAAAAGATTTTGTAATCTAAGGTTAGTTATTTTTCTGCCCACTTACTAGAAGTAGTAGTTTTTTTTCTTGCTGCGAGCCTATGATTGCACTGCAGCTCTTCATCCTGCCACCCTCTTCATCCATGCCAGCCTTTGTGACTGTCTTCCACCGTGAAGCGTATAAGCGTACACCCAGCCCCTGCTGTTGCCCTAACCGCGGCCTTTTCATCTGGAATTTTACATCTTCATCCATGCCTGTCTTCGCCTCACCTCTGCCCTTATCGGGAATCTTCATTTCGCCTGCTCCTAAACAAGTCCCTTATAATGCAAAAGTGTCCAGGGACGTTAATCTACTCAACGAACGAACGAACAAACGGTTGAGCATACAATACAATACAATACAATACAATACAACTTTATTCATCCCAAAGGGCAATTACATTATAAGTTTATGAGGCAGCATAAAGAAACTCAAAAAATGTATCATAAACCAATTTTTGAAAAGAAAAAAACAACAAAAAAAAACACAAGAAATACATAAATTTAAAAAACATCACACAAGCACACACACGCGAATCAAGATCACAAGTGATATCACAAAAGTCAACAAAATTCAACAAGTTGATTAAAAAGTTCAGCCAGTACACATAGACACTAAAGGGAGACTCTCACTATATAACAAATAAGATCCCCAAAGTGCAGAAAACTAAAAGCGGTTAGTACTATTAAGCAGTCGGATTGCACTGGGAATAAAAGATTTAGAACGCCGATTTCCCTTACAGATGGGCATAGCATATCGGCGTCTGGATGGCAACAGTGTGAACTCGGGTTTCAAACAATGTTCCTGATGACTATGAAGGATGCTCCCGGTTTTCCGTAAGATCTGCTGATCACAGAAAGAAGAAAGATCTCTCTGCCTAACTCCAATAATCTTTGAGCAGACATTGACTATGCTATTCAGGCTGTTCCTATCCTTCACAGTCAGACCGTGAAACCAACAGATAAAAGAAAAAGTCAGCAAACTTTCTATAAAAGACTGGTAAAACAAACTGAGGATCTTTGTGTTTACAGAGAAGGATTTTAGTTTCCTAAGAAGATACATTCTTTGCTGACCATTCTTTGCATGAGGTGGAGTATGGTCTCGGGATCTCCCCAGTCCGCAGTAGCAAGGTGTCCGAGGTGTCATAAACTTCCCGTGCGTGTTATGAAATAATGACCTTTATTCTCTGAAGATTCCTACACACTTGATATTAGTTTGTATACTGTTTTTAAACTTTCCAATTTCATGTATACAGGCATTCATCAAAAAGGCAATTACACAAGCTGAGACAGAGAGATAAACTTGAAATACTCAAGACATAAAGTACATAACAGTTGAAACACAACACAATATACGTTTTGCTAATTTTATGTTTCTCTGCTTTCTCCTATCCTATCCTATCCCGTAACTCGAAGGTCGTAGGGGCACCACAGATGATCGTTTAACCAGAGTACTTCATCTTTCTCTGTCCTTGTTTGTGCGATCCTGGAGAGGATTTCCTGTAGGGAACCATTGTCTAATAAAATGGCTCCTAAATATTTGAAGCCATGCACTGTGTTGACGAATTGGCCTTGGACTTTGATGTCCATTTTGATGCCATTGGTGTTGTTGTTCATCACTTTGGTCTTCTATGCACTTATTTCATTCCATAGGCTTTGTGACACGGGGACTCCTAGGCCAACAGCAATACCCCTCTATCGCCAAGCGAAGGCTCATCCCGGCATTCCGAAGCAGTAGCAGCTGAGATCGGAACGTCTCCTATGAGCAGATGTGGGCTAACCCTGTGTGACCGCCGCAGTGGAACTAGCTTGACCGCCGCGATGGAAGATGCATGTCGGCTTGACCGCCGCAGTGGAAGATGCATGTCGGCAGGACATGTGCCCAACACCTCTGCGAATGGTAAATGCAAGAGCTCTGTTGGTGTCAGACGCCGAGGAGCTTCGCTGACGACTGACCACAGGACTTCCTCCCCGACTCCCGAGACTTCTTCTTGGATAGATTAACGTCCCCGGACACCTAGGCGTTAAGGGGACCAGATGATCTCCCGAGACTACTTGACTTGACTTGAATTAGATTTTCTGTCCCCAGACACTTTGGCGTATAGGGGACGATAATAAGAATGCAAGATTAAAACTTTTCAGGACCACAATATTAAAATTGGCAATTAAAATCAGGAAGTAGGCATGGATAAGGTTAAAACATATACTTAATAAAATCATAAAAGGAGTGGGTGCCGTATAGCACCGTATCAATACTTTAAAATCTTCATGTGGGATTTGTTATACTCATAGAAAAGTAGGAACTGAGTCAGACCCAGGCGCATAAATAGGGTTCCCCGAGAGAAATGAGAGAAAAAAAAAAAAAAAGTGAAAATTATAGAAAACTACAAATTGAACATATAACTATACGGGGCCAATTGACCCAAATGGTCAAGTACTAGTTATTAAGATTGTCTTAATTAATTGGACAAGGTGAGTAGTTTGTCCGCAAGCAAGGACAATAAAACAACATGTATTTATTAATAAACGTTATTCACAAAGGATAGACAATTAATATTTAACAAAAGGTCAAATTAATGGACCAGCATAGGGGAGCAAGGTAATAGCCCCGAGGAGCACAATTAAGGTAAAATTATTAAAGTATCGGAGTTATGTAGGCTTACAGGGGCCGGCAACTACCCGCCGAGCCCGGCAGCTAGGCCATCGTGTGGCTACGGGTCTGGCCATGGAAAGCCCGGAATATCATATATTAAGATAACAGGGCCAAAAAGAGCCCAAACACAACAAAAATATAAGCAACAGCTGGCTATATACAAAAAAAAAAAAAAGGGTTAACAACCGGCAATAAGCAAGGGCTAGCATCTGCCCGACAACCCGGCAACAGGGCCATCGTGTGGTGCCGGGACTGGCCATAGGACAGCCACAAAAAAAAAAAAAAAAAAAAAAGGCCGGGGGTCCTAAAGGTGGCCACTGGGCCAGAGGATAATGACTCCGAGAGAAAGGTACCAGTGGAGAGAGAACAATCGGTCTAAGTCATGGCCAAGACTAACCGCCACCCTGCTTTTATTTTGGGATGCCAGCCGCATCGAAAACGTTGTTATCGCATGCTGCATGTGGCGCTAGACTCTGCCTTTCAGGCTGATTTTATGTTAATTGCAAATCTTTATCTCAAGCATAATGCGTTAAAAACTATTGCATTATATACAAATTATATATCAGCTTAAACGCGGAAGTACGACCTTTCTACTGATATAAAAATCTCGGACCTATCGGCTACGAAATTTAAAAAAAAAAAAAAAAACCCGCAATTTTAGAGGGAGGTGGTTGTTACTCTAAAGGGTGTCACGACTCTAAACTCAGGATAACTCTTTAATCTAATAAAATTCTAAACAATAATAATAACAAAAAAGAGAGAACACAGTCTCCTCTTTCCAACGATATCATATATACTATGGCCTGGTTAATATTATGAGTTTACACTCCACTAGGAAGGCCTAGAATATAAAACATCCAAAACATCTTACCAGCACCAAGTCTGGAACCTTCTTTGAACTTCGCGCCTTTTTGATTTGTACATCCCTATAAAGGAATGTTTGATTTAGGTATCTACTGGTAGAGAATGCACTAAGGCACCGGAACATATTAAATTTAACGTGGTACAATGTAGAATCATAGCTGTAGTCGTTATTCAACATTCTCTTCTTTTCATGTGTAAAAGAAAAAAGTGGGAAAAGTGAATTCCACATGCTACATTGGCGCAGCCAGGTCGGTTTTAAACCGAGGGACGTTACCGTTGATGCTTAGCCTATAATAGTGCGGAGTCTTCAACCGCTCCCCTTTGAAGCTGCTACATAATTAAAAAATAAAGTGTATAGAGAATTTAATGCTAAGTATAATGGTAATGTTCTTTAAGGGATATGAAAAAATATATCTCAAATAATTGCACATAATTTAAACCTAAAAGAGACAGATAAGGCCTACGTATCGTATGGTAAAAAGTTCTTTATATAACACGGTCACTTGATTGTGTACATTACATAAACTCAATAACTTTGGGAATTTAGGAAACACGTAACTAACACGGTCACTTGAGTAAGTGATATTCTTTACAATGAAGAAATATACAATACAGTAAGTGACATGATTGTCTCTTTGGGGACTACAGATTCAGATTCAGATTCAATAGTTTATTACAAGAAGAAAATGATTTTAGCATTAATTTGCTAATCTTACAATCAGTCCTTCTTTCAATCACTCACACATTTACTTTAATCATTTATCCACATTCATGCAAAGACAAACATTGATTTTAAATTAAAGGAATAAACAAGCTAACTTCATATATATACAGAAAGCAGTAAGAGATGTTCTTAACCCATAGGAAAGTTTTTTAACCCCAGGCCTAGGAAATTACATAGTAAGTGGTGTTCTTTACCCTAGCAAATATATACCTCAGTGATGTTCGTTACCCTAGGAAAGTACATTACACAATACAGAATCTTTATTGTCCCCACAAACACCTGCAAGGAAATTCTTAGTACAGTGTCCATCTGCATATAAAATCTCAAGCAATAAAACCCGTAACAACACTAAACTAAAAATAAATAATAATGATGATGATATCTACAGTGATTAAGATCCATCCACAATAACGCTATCACACACACACCAACACACAACATAGCCTTACTTTTTCTTCGGTGAACAACGCTTCTTCAGTGATGTTTACCCTATGAAATGAATAACGTAGATATATTCTTCACCCTTAGGGAATTAAATACCGCAGTGACGTTCTTTACCCTTATGGAATAATACGAATTCCATAGAACTGTAAATGATGTTCTATAGCCTTTAGGGAGCACATCCAACTCCTACATACTTTGCTTGTTTTTCCCCGATACGCGCAGACTAGACAGCTGCATTATAGCTCATACCAAGCAGCAGACATATCTAGTCCTCGCAATAATACGTTATTGACAGATCCATGCGACGCAAGTGTCATCTCTATTCCTTGCACCGGTCCCCCATTCAGACTCGCGGACAGCGGACGCCATAGGAATGTGTAGTTGATGCACGTGAAAATGTCGTTTTTATGCTTCTATTTCCATACTATAGGACACAACGCAAAATCTTTGGACACGAGAAATGACGGTATGACCGAACTTAGTTATACAAGTATTTGAAAGTGGCT
Source organism: Oncomelania hupensis (assembly GCA_036898135.1). NCBI lineage: Eukaryota > Metazoa > Mollusca > Gastropoda > Littorinimorpha > Pomatiopsidae > Oncomelania > Oncomelania hupensis. Next base: position 37,623,481 of record CM072517.1, on the reverse strand, counting down.
CTTGTTGACCAGAAATGGCCAGTTCCAGACAAAACACCTAGGTCCCATCTTTCACGTTCTCTGGAATCCATACATGAGCGAGAGATCATCTTGTACAAATCGTAAATATCTAGCTGCATCATGTATTAGCGCGCAATTGCCATTCGCAGATAAACGTTCATCTTATACAAATCAGAATGTTGTACATGTATATTGGTGGTATGAAATGCTTTATCAGATTGTAATAGCCCATTGCAAATATACATGATTCATCTCTCCAAGCCATTATCTCTTTCCAAAATCACTCTCTCTCTCTCTCTCTCTCTCTCTCTCTCTCACACACACACACACACATATACCCACACACATTCAAAGCTTTTAAAAGAGAGAGAGAGAGAGAGAGAGAGAGAGAGAGAGAGATAGAGAGAGAAAGAGACAGACAGAGGACAGACAGAGAGAAACAGTGAGACGAACAGTCAGAGAGAGAAAGAAAGAGAGAGAGACGGAGATAGAGACAGACAGAGGCAGAGAGAAAACGAACGAGAAAGAGATAACGAGAAAGAGAGACAGCCAGAGACAGGGGCAGGGTTGGAGAAAGAAAGAGAAAAAAAAAAGGGGGGGGGGAGAGAGAAACACACACACACACACACACACACACACACACACACACCCTCCCACACACACACACAGGCAGACAGAGGCACACAGAGACAGAGAAACTGAGAGGTCAATGCGGTAAAAAACAACAACAACAACAATAAATACAGACAACATAAGAAGTAGAAGAATAAGCGACACACGATTTTCTGCTCGAGGTTTAATTCTGACGATTGCTTTTAGCCCCTTTCATGCCAAACTATTGGGACGACGTTTTAGAAGAAAAGACGATATAGAAGAAAACAGTAGATGCGGAAGAAATAGGGGATTGGCAAAGGGGGATAACGCTCAACGTGCAAGCTAAGCAAGCCACTGCACTAAACAAATCACAGCGTTTCAGACAATACCTTTAGACTTCCATCTCCATCTCGCCACCGTCCTGCTCGCAGTGCCACTGTCTGACTTTTTTTTTTAACCCCATCACGTCACAGTCTCTCTCTCTCTCTCTCTCTCTCTCTCTCTCTCTCTCTCTCTCTCTCTCTCTCTCTCTCTCTCTCTCTCTCTCTCTCTCTCTCTCTCAATCTTCTCTCTCTCAATCTCCTCTCTCTCTCTGCCTGCTATAACTCACAGACTTTCGCGCCATTCCACTCGCCCGGATATCTCGCAGCGTCGCAGCTCCCGGCATGCCCATCTATCTCGCGATTTCTCGCCTGATGATGTCATCACAGCATGAAATAACGTTATGTGAACACCGCGGGATACTTCTCTTCCAGAAGGGTATGTCTGTCCAGAGAAGGGGGAGCGTCTGAGTATCTCATCCGCCATTTGTCTCGGTGAAGGAAAAAATTAGTAAAATTAAGTTTAAAAATAAAATAATTTAAATCTTCACGCTTTCGCGGTTTCCTTTTTGTTGTTCTTTTGTTTTTTGTTGTTGTTTTTTTTTCCAATTAAGCAGACACGACGGCTCCACTAACTAATCTAACCTACCAAAGTGCACTCATTGGAAAAAAAATCCAGTGTCAGTTTGGTGCTTCCACATTCAGGTAATAGTTTCTACGACAATGGCCAATCGCACTGAGGATGCTTTCGCAGTATGTTTATTAGGACCATTTAAGACCTCCACAGTCGACATGAAATTTGCCTTCTGCCATGAAAAAAAAATGAATTGAAGCGCACGAGTAACATTTCCACAATGTCTAGTCTCTCTCTCTCTCTCTCTCTCTCTCTCTCTCCCTCCCTCTCTCTCTCGTTCTTTCTCTCTCTCTCTCCTCCCTTAATCAGGGCATATAATTAACAAGATTCCGTATTTTACCGTATTCCGTATTTCCGCAACCAACAAAATTAAAGCCGTTCATAATCCTTCTCTCAAAACAATAATCAAATAATTACAGGAAACAACAACAAAACAATCAAATGCTTTCATGCCCTGATCCTAAAACCCCCCAGAAATTAAACAACAACAACAGGTCAACTAAATGACCTATTAGCATGTTCATAATTATATACATTAGATTTCTACTTAGGTGAATTTGTTTGTGAATGCTGTAACATCCGGCCATCAACCCACCACATTGCTGTTTTCAAGTTTCAAATCAATTTCCTTTTATCGCAAGTGGCTCTATCTGAACAGAAACCAACACATTTCACCCCACTGAAAGCTATCCTTTCCCTCGTAAACAAGCAAATAAACACAACAAAACATAGATCTTTTTCTAGCTAATAACTTTCTAAAATCACAAAAGAACGGATAACGAAGGAAAAAGGGGTGATCAGATCTAAGAGATGAAAAGATGGAAAAGAGAGCCTCTGATTGTTTCGGTGTAAGTGTGGGTGCGTAGGTGTGAGTGTGCGTATGTGGGTGTGTGTTATTCGTTTTGTTTTGTTTTATTTGTCGCCTAATTGTGTTTTTTTTTTAAACAGTGATTCCTGATTTTTTTTTTAAACAGTGATTCACTATCCTTTAGTGATGTATATATGTTGTATGCCAATGAAGTGTATGACGCGATGAATGCATGTGTGACTGTGCAAGAAAGGACGTATTTCATTGTCGCCATGCCACACCAAAATCCTTGTAACGTTTTTACTTGGTTAATAAATATTCTTATCTTATCTTATCCTCCTCGGCAGATTATATACAAACACACAAAATGTAAGGCAATTTACCGATTTAAATGGCGTTTACACACAAAAACATATATTGGCACATTGAGTAAACGACTCCATTTTCTAATATTCCTATGAAGAGCCCAATGAAAACTTTTTTATTTTCTACCTCCGTCTTCAAGCCTTTGCGCCTACACCTTCTCTCGTGCTTCCATAGTTCAATCTCCTAACGGCTCTTAGGTCGCAGTGATACAAAAGGTACGAGGACAATTGTCTGTATTCTACACCCGTATGATTTTATTCTTCTCACAAGAACGGCTCTCTTGGTGATCTTTCTGTATATTTTAACCGTGGTCAGCGTGCCACTAATGGTAAATGACAGGACAGTGGGGACGAGAGAGAGAGTGAGAGAGAGAGAGAGGGAGAGAGGGAGGGAGGGAGGGAGAGAGGGAGGGAGGGAGGAAGGGAGGGAGGAAGAGAGAGTCGAAAACTCTCGAAGTGTGTTTTCTTGATGTGTGTGTGTGTGTGTGCGTGGGTGTGGGTGTGCGTGTGCGTGTGTGTGTGCGTGTGTGTGTGTGTGTGTTTCTAACGAACCCAGTCCATTTTTTATAACTCGGCTATGACTTCTGGGCATCGTGGCACTGGCGCAGTGTGGAATGACAAGCAACAGTAGTAGGATAACGGAAAGTTTTAAATCTCCTCAAAACAAATACCATCTCCCTTGTGTCCATTGTTGAATTTTTTTAATAGGGTTGGTCCATAGCTTACTTTGGGTTGGTCAGAATGTACTGGCAGAACAGTGTGGACATGTGTCTTTCCAAAAGAACTCAGTTGACTGTTTCACCTGCTAACGAACTCTGGTTCGAGTAGCCTCAGTTCATATGCAGTATAGGCTACTGAGAAAGAACAAAAAAGTGTCATTTGTTGGTGTTGTTGTTGATGATGATGATTTTCAAAAGAACTCAGTACAATCATATTTTCCTTGTTAATAGCCCCTTTCTACAGTGACTCTGGCGTTCTTGTCAAACATTCCAATCAACAGATAAGCTGCAAATAAATCCTGGCCAGGGTGACACTAACGCACTAGCAGGACAGTTGTGGAATTCATAGAAACAAGTGCGCCGTCCCATACTGTGATGAAAAGCTTTCAATCACCACCAGCCCACTCCCTGGAGACCCTACTGCACGACACACGACCATCCAGGTTGTTCGGAGACAACAGGAGACACATCCTACACATGCTACCAGCAAGCAGAAAGACAGACTGGCAAAGAAGGCAGACACAGACAAAACACACGAGGCTGGAAAGCAAGCATGAGCGACAACACACGCAAGGAGGGCTGGCTGCCAAGATGCAGAGAGACAAACACGCCACCAGACAGAAACACATGCTAGAAGGTGTCATAAATTGGCTAGTTTTAACTCTGCTTGTTGACTATTTAGCCATGTGTAGTCTTTGTAACTTTAGAAGTTAGACTATTACACAGCAGCAATTAAATTACACAGCAGACCACACACAGCGAGCGAGCCACCCACATCGCAGTGAGTCAGCACTTGAGTTTTGAATCGGACCGTTTTAACCAATCAGAGCAGGCTCAGTGGGTAGAGCAGTTCTGACTGTGTCAGATCTTAGCACAGTTTGAATCAGTCATGTGTGAGACGAGGTAGAAGTAACATCTCCTTAGCTAGCAGAGAACTATCTTCACTCATAGACCAGGAAGCAGGACTTAGAATCTTAGAATTCTCTCAAGTCACAACGGGCCTGAACTTGTCAAACAGGTAAATGAACACCCTTCTGTTTCATCGTGATATATTTATATTATTGTTGAAATTATGTTTGAAGAATTTGCTATGCATAAATGTGAATTATTAATCCGAATTTGCCGTACCACGTGGAAGAGCCGACCACGAGGCTCAACACGACCGGTTGCGCCGCCATGTTGTATGCCGTACGGACCCACTGTTGTTTAACTTATATGTATGTTTGCAGACCAGTGGCTGTACCACTGAATGTTTATATTATTATTAATTCGGTATGTGTATAGTTAGACACGATTTATATTTATGTATGTATAGGAATTTAGAGTTGAGATTCCAGTGGAACCCGGAAGTAGCAGAATGTTCGTCGCTTATGTATAGAGATGTGGAGCTATCACTGAGGGCTACTTTGGCTTTCAGTGAGACGCTCTGCACAAACCGATTATTCAGGGTTGTGCAGAATTTCGTCTCTTATATTACAGACGAGCAGGCGAGCTATCCCGAGCTATCCCGAGCTATCCTGTGCACCCCACTCCACAGAAACGACCAGTTGGTTGAGGATCCTCTACCGCACAAGACGGAAAGAGCTGCCTTGAAAGACACCCTGTCAGACCCCACAGCGTGGCAAGGGAACCCAACTACACAAAGACAAAGGTGGACCAGAAGCTACCTCACAGAAGGACTTCGCACGCACCATCTAGAAGTTAAGTGTGTAATCGCCGAAGGTGCACTTAAACTGATCATAACAGGACCACAGTAGTCCAACTCTTCAGAAACTGTAAAACGGACCACAGTAGTCCAAATCTACATGAAATATTATAGAAAGTGCCCGAGGAAGATATAACAGCTGCCTAGACTATCAGCGATCGAACTATTAGCATTGAAAGAGACTTGTTAAGTTAGATTAGTACTTAGAGAATCTTGTATAGAGTAGAAGAAATAAATGTGTGATTTTAACTGTTATCAAGTGGCTGGACTACATATGATTCATAGCCGTGTGAAAGCTAGTGTGACAGTAATCTTTTACCATTTTTCTATCTATTTCTGTATCCCAACCTTAACACAGAACGAGCTAAACAAATAAATTTATTAAAGTAATTCATAGGGTGACTTACTAGCAGTTCCCACCGAATAAACGTGAGGGTCCATAATTCCATTGTGCAGAGCCCATAAACCCCACGTGACACTTTAATTGGCGAGCCTGCCTAGGATCTGTGTAATAGGAATTGGGTATAACCGGATCTAAGTACAATAAAATTAGATAACAGTAGAAGTAGAATAACTTAGAATAGTGTAAGGGTATAACACTGATCAATTGGGTGCACTATTCTTTATTTAAAACCTTTTTTGCTTCAAATATTTTTGTGCCTGTATGTTGCATTGTTCTTTTGCAGGTTTTGCTTAAATAACTGTTGTATGCCATTTGACTTTTGTTTTATTCTATTATTGATTGCGAATTTTATGGTCTTTGCATTGTTTTTATTGAATTGCAATATTGCTAGTAATTTGGTATTCCACGTGAGTCAGAGGGTGTTCATAGACACGTTTGGCAATGTCGGACCCAGTGGCCTTGAGATTGCGTTTCAAGGAATTGGGAGAAGCTTTACACTTAGCAGGGGCAGACCTAATTGCGTATATCAATGCAGAGGTAGAGAAACAGGAGGCTAAGGCAGAGAGAGCAGCAGAGAGAGAGGCAAAGAAGTTAGAAGCGGAGAGAGAGGCGAAGAAATTGGAAGCAGAGCAAAAGAAATTAGAACTAGAGCAGAAGAAATTAGAAGCAGAGCAGAAGAAATTAGAGGCAGAGAGAGAAACGAAGAAATTAGAGCTAGAGGCAGAAAGAGAACAGAAGAAGGCAGCATTAGCAGCAGAGAGAGATGCAGAAAGTAGGAGATGGGAGTATGAGAGGGCAGAAAAGGAAAAAGACAGACAGCATGAGTTAGAGCTAAGGAGATTGGGATCAGGAGCTTCAAGTTCTTCCTCAACCCCTCCCCACTCAGATCAGCTAGAGGTAGCATCCAACCCTGTACAAGGAATGTCATTTCCACTGGGAACATTCAATGAGAGAGAAGAAGGTCTAGATCTCTATCTGACTAGGTTTGAGCGTCTAGCAACAGAGTACAAACTAGATCCCACTCATTGGCCTTTTAAGCTTAGTCAAGGGCTTAGAGGAAAGGCTTATGACATCTACAGTAAGCTACCGACTGACAGAGTGACTGACTATCACAAAGTAAAAGAGGCACTCCTAACGGGATTCGAACTGACAGGAGAATGCTACCGGCAAAAGTTCCGCACCAACCGGAGAGTGAAAGGAGAGAGCTATGCGCAGTTCGCGGATCGGTTGTCCACAACGCTGGATAAGTGGATTAGCCAGTCAGCCACGGCTAAAACGTATGATGGACTGACAGAACTGTTAGTATGGGAACAGCTACGGGAAACCATGACCCCCGAGCTGAGGACATTCTCAGTAGAGCAGGGCGCGGAAAGACTAGAAGATCTGGTCAAGGTCGCAGATAGGTACGTGGCCGCACACGGAGAAGCCAAGAGCTTCAGGCGAGACCTAAAGCCTAACGGGAAAGAGGCACAGAAACGAAGCCCTAACCGGGAAGAGCGCACCGCGAATAAGCCGAATAACCCCAGACCTGGGCAGAATAAAGGACCCAACACGGAATTCGGGAAAAGAGGTCCCGCAGAACAGAGACGGTATTGTTCGTTCTGCAACAGAAACAATCACTCCACCGCAGAATGTTTCAAGTTGGCCGCACAACGTAGGGAAGAGCGCGAAAGCCGGCCAGCGCACAGAGTTCTAACTCAAAGCAGCGGTAACAAGCCACACACGATCGGAGATCACCCATCGGTGACAGACACGGTCAAGGTCAACGGTAAAGAAGCGAACTGTCTGTATGACACAGGTCTATCATACGACGCGATAGTTAGCGAATCTCTTGTATCGCGCGCGGACGTGACAGACAAGACAGTCGACTTACAAGTAGCAGACTTGACGAAACCGACGACTACTTGCCCAATAGCTTGGATAGAAGTAGAGAGTAGGTACGTCACAGGACGAATCCAAGCAGCTGTTTTACAGAAACCCCTGTATGATCTAGTGCTAGGATGTAGGTATGTGTTCTTAGGCACGCCCCCCAAAACTGTAGAGATAGCTGCAGTGCAAACCAGGGCCCAAGCTAAAACCCAACCACCCCAGCCCGAGTTCGCTCCGAATCCAGGACTCGAAGAGATCAAAACAGCACAGAAAGAAGACACCTCGATAGCGAAGTGCTTCCAGAAGCTACCCAAGGCGCACACACCCCCGCACAAGGGAGACTTCTACATGGAAGAGGGAGTTCTACATCGACAAGGAGATGGAGATCACACCCAACTAGTACTACCAGCCACCCTTCGAGCCCAAGTACTAGAATTAGGCCACAGCATGCCACTCAGCGGACACATGGGAATTGGAGCCACAGTGCAGAGAATCAGCGCACACTACTATTGGCCAGGAATCACGGAGGATGTCAAGCGCTACGTGAAATCTTGCCACCAATGTCAACGATATTCCCCGCGACATCACACCGTACCAGTTACCTTAGGACCATCGGTAGTAGTCGGCGTGCCATTCCAGCAAGTCTCAGTAGACATAGTAGGACCACTGCCCATGACCAAGAAGAGGAACAGATTTCTACTCACACTCGTCGACGCATGTACGATGTGGTGCGAAGCAGTCCCGTTGCCAGCGATCGACACCAAGAAGATTGCAGATGCACTCATCGCCATCTTTACCAGAGTCGGATTCCCGGACAGCATTAGAACGGACAACGGATCTCAGTTCACCGGCCGCCTGATGCAAGACGTGTTCGAGTTGATACAAGTTCATCACATTCGCACACCACCATACCACCCCGCCAGCAACGGACAAGTAGAAAGACTGAATGGAACCCTTCTCACCATCCTCAGGAAAGTCGCCGACGACAATCCAGAAGCGTGGGACACCTACGTGAATGCGGCACTGTTCGCATACCGAGAAACGCCCCATGCAGCCACAGGCTACACCCCGTCAACATTGCTATTCGGCAGACCTCTAGCAGGACCGCTAGAAGCCCTACGCAGAAGTTGGACGGAAGCCAAGATAGACGACACACCAAGAGGTGCCACCAAGTACGTCGCAGACCTGCAGGAAACCCTCAAAGCAACGTGGAAGAAAGCTGGTGAAGCACTGAAGAAGGCAAGAGCCCGTCAGGCGAAGTACTACAACCGCCACGCGAAGGACAGAGAACTGCAAGTCGGCGATCAAGTGCTACTCTTACTTCCAAGTGGAACCAACAAGCTGGACATCGCTTGGAGAGGACCGTACCGGGTGACTGCCAAGAAATCCAAGACAGTCTACCAAGTAGAGGTGAACGGGAGAGCCCGATACCACCACATCAATCTCCTCAAGAAGTATACGGACCGACCAGCGACCCCCAGCACTCACAACTTGTTAGCCATCGCCATCGCGGAAGAAGGAGAAAGCATGGAGACCAATGCAGTAGAGTATCCCCTGCACTCCAAAGAAACCTACAAAGACGTGATACTCAACGGAGACCTAGCCGCTAAACAGCAACAGCAAGTACTACAGGTCATTCGACAACATCAGACTGTGCTCACAGACCGACCAGGGAGGACAGACCTCGTCGAAGTAACCTTAACGGTGACCGACCCAACACCCGTCCGCCAGAAGCTCTACCCGATGCCACTGTCTCAGCAGCGAGCCATCAAGGAAGAGATAGACACCTTACTGGCAGCCGGAATCATCTCAGAGTCTACTTCACCCTACAGCGCAGGCACGGTATTGTTGCGAAAACCCAACGGAGAGCATCGACTGTGCATCGACTTCAGACTCCTGAATGCGGTAACGCAGTTCCAGCCAGAGCCACTCCCGGACCAGACAGACCTATTTGCCAAGCTACAGCGAGCGAAGTACTTCTCACGCATCGACCTCAGCAAAGGATACTACCAGATACCAGTACAACCACAAGTCCGAAAGTACCTAGCGTTTAGCACTATGGAAGGACACTTCGAGTTCAATGTACTTCCATTCGGACTCCACAACGCACCCAGCATCTTCAGCGCCATGATGCGAAAACTCCTGGCACCCCTGAGCAGCGAGCACCTACATTCGTTTATGGACGACATCCTCATCGCAACACCTACGTGGGAGGAACATGTCACGCTCCTACAACAACTACTCGCCCGCCTCAGAGACACGGGATTGACGGCAAGACCCACCAAATGTCAGATTGGATTCACAGAACTAGAATTTCTGGGACACACCATCAGTCAAGGAAGCCTGCGACCGGTAGAAAAGACAGTGAAACGCCTACTCGACGCTCCTAGGCCCAAGACCAAGAAGGAAGTGCAGTCGTTTCTAGGACTCTGCGGCTTCTACCAGAAGTTCATCCCCAACTACAACAGCATCGCCGTACCACTGACAAATGGAACCCGGAAAATCGCCCCGGACAAAGTAGTATGGACAGCGGAATGTGAGACAGCATTCCAAACACTCAAGGACAGAATGACATCGGCGCCAGTACTCCACCTACCCGATTTGACTCAGCCATTCGTTCTTCGCACCGACGCAAGCGACTTAGGCCTCGGAGCAGTACTGCTACAGCGCGACCCCAAGAATGCAGAGACGCTATTCCCTGTCGCCTACGCCAGCAGAAAATTGAGACCCGCCGAGACCCACTACGCCACGTCGGAGAAAGAATGCCTTGGACTAGTCTGGGCCATACAGAAATTCCAACTCTACCTGTATGGGACCCACTTCACAGTTCAGGTGGACCACCAACCACTATCGTTCCTGGCAGCCTCCAAGTCTTTGAACTCTCGCCTGATGAGATGGGCACTCACCCTTCAGGCATACTCATTCCAAATCGAGTACATCCCCGGCAAAGAGAACCACGGAGCCGACTACCTCAGTCGCCATCTCGTGGAGGACACAGCAGCTGTCGCCCACCCAACACAACTAAGGGCCACAGCACCAGAATTCGTCCCCGCCCAGTAATACCCTGTCACTAGTGTCCATAGCTACCTGGCACAGCATTGCAGCTCAGGTAGAGCAACTTAATTAGTTTGTAAATAGGACCCTAGGATAGTGCAGTGTTAAACTAGGCTCTGTAGTAGAAAAAGGTCGAATCCAGTAGTCATCGCCTTTTTTCAGTTGAGGGAGCCTGTCATGAATTGGCTAGTTTAACTCTGCTTGTTGACTATTTAGCCATGTGTAGTCTTTGTAACTTTAGAAGTTAGACTATTACACAGCAGCAATTAAATTACACAGCAGACCACACACAGCGAGCGAGCCACCCACATCGCAGTGAGTCAGCACTTGAGTTTTGAATCGGACCGTTTTAACCAATCAGAGCAGGCTCAGTGGGTAGAGCAGTTCTGACTGTGTCAGATCTTAGCACAGTTTGAATCAGTCGTGTGTGAGACGAGGTAGAGTCAACATCTCCACAGCTAGAACTATCTCTACACTCATAGACCAGGAAGCAGGACTTTAGAATCTTAGAATTCTCTCAAGTCATCACGGGCCTGAACTTGTCAAACAGGTAAATGAACACCCTTCTGTTTCATCGTGATATATTTATATTATTGTTGAAATTATGTTTGTGGAATTTGCTATGCATAAATGTGAATTGTTAATCCGAATTTGCGACCACGTGGAAGAGCCGACCACGAGGCGAAACACGACCGGTTGCGCCGCCATGTTGTATCCCGTACGGAACCACTGTTGTTTAACTTATATGTATGTTTGCAGACCAGTGGCTGTACCACTGAATGTTTATATTATTATTAATTCTGTATGTGTATAGTTAGACACGATTGATATTTATGTATGTATAGGAATTTAGAGTGAGATTCCAGTGGAACCCGGAAGTAGCAGAATGTTCGTCGCTTATGTATAGAGATGTGGAGCTATCACTGAGGGCTACTTTGGCTTTCAGTGAGACGCTCTGCACAAACCGATTATTCAGGGTTGTGCAGAATTTCGTCTCTTATATTACAGACGAGCAGGCGAGCTATCCCGAGCTATCCCGAGCTATCCTGTGCACCCCACTCCACAGAAACGACTAGTTGGTTGAGGATCCTCTACCGCACAAGACGGAAAGAGCTACCTTGAAAACACCCTGTCAGACCCCACAGCGTGGCAAGGGAACCCAACTACACAACGACAAAGGTGGACCAGAAGCTACCTCACAGAAGGACTTCGACCGCACCATCAGAAGTTAAGTGTAATCTCCGAAGGTGCACTTAAACTGATCATAACAGGACCACAGTAGTCCAACTCTTCAGAAACTGTAAAACGGACCACAGTAGTCCAAATCTACATGAAATATTATAGCAAGTGCCCGAGGAAGATATAACAGCTGCCTAGACTATCAGCGATCGAACTATTAGCATTGAAAGAGACTTGTTAAGTTAGATTAGTACTTAGAGAATCTTGTATAGAGTAGAAGAAATAAATGTGTGATTTTAACTGTTATCAAGTGGCTGGACTACATATGATTCATAGCCGTGTGAAAGCTAGTGTGACAGTAATCTTTTACCATTTTTCTATCTATTTCTGTATCCCAACCTTAACACAGAACGAGCTAAACAAATAAATTTATTAAAGTAATTCATAGGGTGACTTACTAGCAGTTCCCACCGAATAAACGTGAGGGTCCATAATTCCATTGTGCAGAGCCCATAAACCCCACGTGACAGAAGGCAGAGAAACAGACACACAGACCCAGCGACTGATACAAACTTACAAAGACAGAAAGATGAAAGATGAAAACACGCAGATAAAAACTAGACAGTAACAGATCAACAGTAAAACAGTCAAAACTGTTACACACAGACAGACATACAGACGACACGCACACCACACACTCCTGCACACGCACACGCCCAAGTACCTACACCGCCACATCGCATCATCTGCTATTTAATTAGATCTACTCTTAAAATAGATAAGATCTATTCTTGAATTAGACCTACTCCTGAAATACACTGCTATTGTGAATGGAAAGTTTGCCCGTACTTTTCGGTCATAAGGGAGAAGGTGATACGGACTCCACTTTTCTCATGGCCAGTAATTATGCTAAACACCCAAAATTATATTCAAAGCTGAAGAATTGGTCCTATGCTACAGACCAACTGAACAGAACAATTGCTGACATTGATTATGGAGTCGAAGTGGGGTCATGATCCCAATAATAACTTAATATGACCTACCATTAAATATTTCATCCGGCCGGCCACAAGCGAAATAATCAATGGGTTCTTCGTTGTCTAAAACTATAATAATCAAAAACACCTCTAGCAATACAACTGTATGACACTAACGAAAGCATCAATTCCTAATGCAATTACCCCAACCCCACTCCCATCTCTTGTCCACTCCCCATTCCCTCACCCCCATTCCCACCATCATACATAAATATATAAATGACATAGGTTGGTGATTCAATATAGACAACACAGCCATGACCTGATGTGTGGTGAGAGGAAGTGGGGACGATAAAGATATTCCAAACTAAATCGTGACCACTTCAAATGACTGCAGTCGTACATACGTAGTAGGTTTACATTAAGTTACTTTGTTCAACTAAAGCAAAACTTACGAATTGACAAATGTGTAATTTGTAGAGGGGCTGTTTCGATCATTCGTCGGATCGTTCCGGCTAAAACAAAACCTATCCTATCCTATCCCGTAACTCAAAGGTCGTTGGGGCACCACAGAATGATCTTTCTCTGTTCTCAGCAACCTTCATGGCTTCGTTCAGTGTCAAACCAGTCCATTCTCGAATGTTGTTCATATCTTTGTATGTCTCCCTCTTCTTCTGCCTCCTTGCACCGTGCCTTGCAGGATGGTTTTTGCAAGGCCTGATGCTCTGGTGACGTGGACATACCGTTGTTGGTGATGGTCTGATGGACTTCGTTGTTGGCGATGTGCTGGGTATAGGAAATGCCCAGAAGTCTTCTGTAGCACCTCATCTCCATGCTTTGCATTCTTCGTTGGATATCTGCTGTGAGGTTCCATGTTTCGTAAGCGTATAGGAAGGTGGAGATGACAGGGGAGCGCAGCAGCCTTACCTTGGAATGGAGACTGATGGTTCTGTCTTTCCAAATGGGCTTCAACCTTGTCAGGGCCGCATGTTTGTACGATCGTGTTGGAGAGAGTATATAGGCATCATTGACGCACACCGATTGTTGTTCTGAACCAGTTCCCGATGGCGCTGTTGTGGAGGACTGCACTGGTAGCCTTGTCATTCAGGCTTTTGATGATTCAATAATTTTATGGCTGATGTTGTACACTCTCATGGTTGCCCACAGAGCTGCATGCCAGACTCGGTCAAACGCTTTCTTGAAGTCTACAAACACATGATATAAATATAAAACAAAGCCCATCTGCATTAATTTATCATTCAGATGACATAAGCTACATAAGGATATGTACTGCACAGGCTAATCATCAGCATGGTAAATCTACAGATGTACTGTACACATGTGTAGGCTACAAATCTACCATTGGTAGCATACCTCGGCCCCGTCAACTTTGGTCTACGTCTGCCTGCTAGTATGAAAGTTTTGTTTGCTCTGTACCAATAAAACTATGCCAGAAAATTCAAACACGTTGTAACTGTTCTTACTATTAATAGGATTATGAAGGGATGGTTTCGTTAGAACATAATTACTTTGGTTGTTTCATCTGGACGTCATTTTCAATTCCGCCATTTCGTCTTTTCGTTTGGAAGGCCGTTTTCGACCCCCGCCTTGTCGCTACTCCGTTTGGAACGCGTTTTCGACTCTTCCATTTAGTCATATCGTTTGGAACGCCGTTTCTGACTCCGCGATTTGCCATTTCATAATTTCGTTATGAATGTAGTTTTCGATTCCACCGTTTTGAAACGCCACTTTCCTTTTCTTAACCAACCACCAAATAGCAGGCCCATTGTCCGTCTGAAATTCCACATTGCTGTCCCAATCCTTTCGTAGTGGTTCACGTTCTTATTAAATAACCAATCTCTCTCTCTCTCTCTCTCTCTCTCTCTCTCTCTCTCTCTCTCTCTCTCTCTCTCTCTCACTCTCTCTCTCTCTGTGTGAGTGAGTGATTGTGCTGCTGCTGTTGCTGTTTCTTACTTGGTAGTGAAAGTAAATCCGATTTTTGTGAATTAGTGTTGCTTTGTAGAAACATTTTGTACAGTACTAGTACATATGATATGGCAGAAGAGTATCACTCGCGACTGTCCCTTCCCCCACTGTACCACAAGCGTGTGAATCATGTGTATGTCTTCGCGCATGTGGCGCGTGTGTTTGCAGGGGCGAATGGCCATAAAGCAATAAACTGTCAAAGTCAAAACTCTCTCTCTCTCTCTCTCTCTCTCTCTCTCTCTCTCTCTCTCTCTCTCTCTCTTTCTCTCTCTCTCTCTTTCACTCTCTCTGTTCATTCTGATATTATTTATCATTTTTGCGATAATCTGATAAAATAGAACAGACAGAGAAAGATGGCTTGCACTGGTTAAACAATCATCTGTGGTGCCCCAATGACTTTCAAGTTACGGGATATAGGCTAAGATAGGATAGATAAAATAGTTTTTTTAATATCTTTTTATTTTATATTGGAACGTCAGCATAATAAACAAATACATTTATACAAATTTCCTAATTTTCTATTTAAATGTCAAAAAAAGATTTTCCGACGGTAAACACATATCAGAAAGTATAAGAATGTGTCAAAATACAATTTTAACCAAGAGATCGCAAACACACATACAAACACAGAGAGAGAGAGAGAGAGAGAGAGAGAGAGAGAGAGAGAGAGAGAGAGAGAGAGAGAGAGAGAGAGAGAGAGAGAGAGAGAGAGAGAGAGAGAGAGAGAGAGAGATTTTTTCGGATTCGGATGTTTTATTGAAAAAAGGCCATTGGTCCATTTCAACATATAAAATAGCATCAAAATAGCAACAAAAAAAGTCGTTTGAAATTATCAACTACATGAACGAAATTCCGACATGGACAGATGATCGATTATATTCAAGAACAAAAGTAAAAACAGACGTAACGCGAGATGACATACTAATGGGCGACTCACACGGACATGCATAATACTGTACCATTTACATTACCGCACACAAAGACAACGAATAATAATGCTATTACTACAGAATGTACCCCTCTCTCCAACTCCCACATATAATGCACAGATTACTTTCTCTATCACACCATAATTATATGAAGGCACTATACAAACACTTGAAAATTGAAAATAGCCAACCACATCACAACAAAACTCATCTCATACGCACATTCGCACATGGAGGACATATGTACACATACAAACATACACACATACATACACATATATACATACATACACATATATACACACATATATATATATATCATATATATAAACACACCAATGAACACCATTTATGCACAGAGGCGAGAGAGGCCTTCCTAACAGTTAACAACACGACAAAATAACAACAGCATGTGCATAGACACATATGAAAATGTAGATAACATTTTAATGCAAAAAAAACAAAAAAAAAACAAACAAACAAAACATAGGCTACATCATCTACTTCTATATTCGAATTCATCACTGTCCTTTGGCGTCATCATCATCGTTATTATCGCATAAACTCTCAACTCACTCACTCTCTCTCTCACTCTCTCTCTCTCTCTCTCTCTCTCTCTCTCTCTCTCTCTCTCTCTCTCTCTCTCTCTCTCTCTCTCTCTCTCTCTCTCTCTCTCTCTCTCTCTCTCTTTCTCTCTCTCTCTCTCTCTCTCTCTCTCTCTCTCTCTCTCTCTCTCTCTCTCTCTCTCTCTCTCTCTCTCTCTCTGTAAGGTTCTTCGGTCCTTGAAGATTATCGCACACATTAACACATATGCTATACACATATACGCATGCTCACATACGCGACTTCTTAATTTTCTTCTCAGATACAATTAGGTGGTGGGGAAAGGGTGCGGGACTATGGGATATGGGTTCAGGAAATCAAATCAAACAGCCTCTTGATCATGCCGTTGGAAACATTTGAACAAAACCCATGATAATTGTCTTAATTTGTTGGCATTTGTAGTTGACATTGTACATGCAAACTGCCAACTATGGTTATGCTGTTGTACATTTCGAAGAAAGTTCGGTCGTAGCTGTTCATAGCCTGGACAACTATACAACATGTGAACCTCATCATCTACAGCATCTGGACAGAACGGACAGCTGTTGTCTACAAGCTGACCAGGTTTCAGGTATCTGTTTTTGTGGACTCTAAGGTTGCTTATGCCTAATCTAAGCCTGATTAAAGCATCCTTAAAGCTTTTTATCCAGATACAGTCAAGGTAAGTCTCGAGGGAAGCACTGTGCTTAAAAGCTGTATACACATCATATCTCTGGCTTGAGCTTAAAGCACTGTTCCACTCCTGCCTATACATGTCAATGAGTCTCTGTTTGAATAACAACATAAAGTTTTTAACATTGCCTACACCCTGATTTGTCCATACATGTCCGAAGCCGGACTGGAACAGAAGCGTCTTCATTTTGGTCACCCAGTTGACTTTACCGCTCTGGTCTAATGTCATGAGCATTTCATAGGCCTGTCTAGGGAGCCTACCGATGTCCATCCCAATCAGTCTAAACCAGAACTTCACTGCCCTAACATTGTGCATAATTGCCAGAGGGTATCGACCTAGCTCGCCGTACACGAGTTTATTTGGTGTTCTAGTTGCGACGTTCAACACTCTTTTGCAGGCAAGCAAGTGAATTTTTTTCGTTGGATCCTTTTCGAAGTCAACTAGGGGTCCCCATACTTCAGATGCAAATGAAATGACAGGCTGGACCATTGAGTCAAAGATTTTGAAGAATGTCCGGGTTGCCATTTGCTGCATGCGATTATGCGCTTTCAAAATATCAAACACAGCTTTTCTACCTTTGGACGCGAGATACCTGGCTGCCTCAATGCTACTCATGGTAGTGGTGAACTTGTAACCTAGATATACGTAGTTGTTGACAACCTCTAGCATTTGACCACCAACAGACCATTTCTCGTACCTACTTAAGTATCCCCCATGTCTGAA
Organism: Oncomelania hupensis; assembly: GCA_036898135.1. Lineage (NCBI taxonomy): Eukaryota > Metazoa > Mollusca > Gastropoda > Littorinimorpha > Pomatiopsidae > Oncomelania > Oncomelania hupensis. The sequence continues at coordinate 37,605,940 of CM072517.1, read as the reverse complement.
AACCATTATTTTACTTTTGTCACTGTTTATGATGAGATCAAGATCCCGACACATGCCGAAGAGGAGATTAAGCTGATTCTGTAAGCCAGTAGGTGAACACGCCAACAGAGCTATATCGTCCGCGAACAATAATATTAGCAGTTCTAGCAGCCCTGGCACTAACTGTACACCGTGTCTACCATGGATCGAAATCCTTGCTGCTACCTCATTTATGATGACTGAGAATAAGGTGGGGCTGAGGACACAGCCTTGTCTTAGTCCTTTGGGGCAATCAAACATCTCAGAGAGTTCACTGTTGCTGTTTGCTCGAACGCATGAGACTACGCTGCTGTAAATCGCTTGGATTGCCTTCAAAAACTCAGAGGATATACCTGCTCTCGATAAATATCAAAAAGGGTACTTCTTTTGACCGAGTCAAATGCTTTCCTCAGGTCTATGAAGGCTACATATAACTTCCCTCCTTTTTTAGACAGGTATTTCTGCGTAACTGCATAAAGAGTAAACACGTGGTCGCATGTAGTATATCCTTTTCTGAATCCTGCCTGAGACTCGTGTATTTTTTTGTTACTCTCAAGCCATCCATAAAGTCTGTTGTTCAGTATAGAAGTGTAACATTTACCAAGAATGCTCAGGAGCGATATACCTCTATAATTGTCTGTGTTTTGTACGTCACCTTTCTTGTGTATTGGTACTATAATTGCCTGTGACCATGAATCTGGATACTGGCCACCTCTAAACACCTGGTTGAACAAAAGTATTAAAAACGGTACGACGTCACTTTCCGCTTCTTTGAGCATTTCTGGGACAACTCCGTCAAGACCACCCGACTTGCCTGTTTTAGTCTTCGAATACTCTCTCGTACTTCCTCTTCAGAAATGTTACTATCTAAGATCTCAATACTTGGCAATTCGTACTTTGCGTTATCTGTTTCTGAGTTTACCTCTTCGCCAGACTCAAATACTTTCATGAAATGATCTCGCCACTGTTCTTTTGTTATGCTATTTCTGACTGTTCGTTTCTTAATCATGCTACACGATGACCTTAGTTCTTTCCAAAATTCACTTGGATTATTTATCGAAGCTTCTAAAATCTTGGCCTTCGAAGTTTTAAAAGATTGCTTCTTTTTTCTCAACAGCACTTTGTACTCATGCCTGGCTTTCACGTAAAGTTCCCGATCTTCGTTCTGCTTTGAGCGTTTCCCCACTCTTACCGTAATAAGCTCTTTGGTACTACTGAACAGCTTTTCAACCTCAGAATAATCTGCGAGAAATACCTACAGCACCAACAACATCTATATCATGTGTTTGTAGACTTCAAGAAAGCGTTTGACCGAGTCTGGCATGCCGCCCTGTGGGCAACCATGAGAGTGTACTGCGAGCATTGTGGCCAAGTGGTCTAAGGGGGGACTAACTTGCCTTGTCCATGGGCCAGAAACCACTGGCGCCTGACAGGGGTTGGATCGATCCAGCATCTGGGCGTTATGTTTCTCCGAATATTATTTACTTTCGACTCGGGCAACGTCTCGGGGGTTTTCCCCGGGTACTCCGGCTTGCTCCCCCAGCAAAATTTCAAAAGCACAACTAATATTAGGTAGGTTGGGTTCAGGCGCGCCACAGGCTGCGACTACGCCTTCCCCAGGGCAGGCCGAACCAGAATTTCCCAATAAAAAAACCAATTAAGTGTTACCAACAACAACAACAACAAAAATAAAATAAAACCTTCAGCCCTAAAATAACTGAAGTCATCAAAAGCCTGTATGACAAGGCTACCGGTGCAGTTCTCATGGCATTCTGCAAGGAGGCAGAAGAAAAGGGAGACAGGAAAAGAGGTGAGAGGACGACATTCGAGTAACGGGATAGAATAGAATGGAATAGGTAATTATTGGAAACATATAAACCTATTCTATCCTATCCTATCCTATCCTATCCCGTAACTCGACGGTCGTTGGGGCACGTACCACAGCTGATCGGTTAACTAGCGCACGCCATTTTTCTATGTCCTCAGCAGCCCTCATGGCTTTGCTCAGTGTCAAGCCAGTTCATTCTTCAATGTTGTCCTCCCATGACTTTTTCTGTCTCCCTCTTCATCTTCCTCCTTGTACCGTGCCTTGCAAGATGGTATTTGCAAGGCCTGATGCTTTGGTGAATAGGCCATATCATCGGAGTTCCCGTTTCTTCACCACTGGGCGCATGTCATCGTGTTGTCCAATGACTGTGTGATGTCCTGTCGGACTTCGTTGTTGGTGATGTATGCACGAGGTATACATTTAATGCTGTTGAACTGGGTCAGTTGGCACACATAGCCAGTGTTTATAATGGAGCCATTCATTGCTAAACCTATAAATATTCATTGTTAAAAGTGAGGCGTGTCTCTCAATATCACAACGTATTTTAAAATAATTCTCGAATGCTTTTGATACAGGAATTGTGCCGGTTGCTTTACATTTATACATTTAAAAAATTTGATTTGAAAGTAGTAGTATCACATCAGATTTAAAATTCTCATCATGGCCAAATAGCAGAATACATTCATTTAAAGTGAAACTAACAAAAGTACTATCAAGACTGATGATTTGAAATTGATATAAAAATCTTTTCACCTTTTCACACTGCCAAAACAGAGCGACATCCATACTTGAGAGAATAATATTAGAGATAAAACAGTTGTCAGAGAACTTAGACACTGTGCTATAAAGCTTATGGACACCACCCCTACCCCATCTCTGTCTGTATGTCTTTCTCTCTTTGTTATAGGTTGTTTGTCTTTATGACTTAACAGTTGGTACCAAAAATAGAAACAGAAGAGACCAAACGGAATAGATAGAAGAAAGACAGAAAATATGAAGAAATAAACAAAGGATTGCAGAAAGTGGAGAAGCAGAAGAAGAACAAGAACATGAACAAGAACATGTACAAGAAAACAACCGGCATAACCACAAGAACACATGCCGATATTGAAATTGGTGAAGCTGATGACGATGATAGCCTACTAATGAAGGGTGCCGGTGATGATAATGATGCAGATAAATAAATTAAAGAAGAGAACGAGGAGTGGGGAAAAAAGAGAAAGGAGAAGGAAGATGAACAACAGATTACCTCTGGAATAAGCTTTGTCTCAGCTCTTCTGAAAGGGTCGACAACTTGCCAAGCGACCAGTAAAGCAACATCCAGCATCACCAACACCATCACCACTAGCATTAGTTTGTAGTCCTTGATGACCTGCAACACATCGTCATTACCAACATCATCACCATCACCATCATCATCATCATCATCATCCGACATCGTCATCATCATCGTCATCATCATCCGACATCGTCATCATCATCATCATCATCATTATCGTAGTCGCGTTCTTGTACTCCCCGTCGTCGCATAAATCAACAACAACGACAACAAAATAAGATAATTATTAGTATGGTGCCAAGAACGGTGATTGATGAAGCTTGTATGCAACAAAGATGGCGGAGTGGGAGGCGTTTGATCCCACACTTGGGAGAGATTGTCACCCTTTGAGGGCTGGGAGAGTGAGTTGCTTCCCTTGTTGGCAGCCTGTTCTTGGCGTATCATATTGTTTGGATCCACGGGCAAGTGTGAGAGCCCTTGGATTATGCAGGGCAATGCGACACAGTCTGATCCATCGTCCTCTGATTTGGGGGGGGGGGGGAGGGTAGGGGGTGCACACGGCTAAATTGTCAGCTAGGATTCTATGTAGGTTCCCCATTAGATTAAGAGTAAGAGAGTCCCTTGTTTGTTTTCCTTTGACGTGCATCCTCTTTCTCTTCGCTCTATTACCACCCCACTTTTGGAGCAACAAGCTCCATGTCGCATTTTGCTGTTGCTGTACCTAGAGGTAATACAGACTCACTGGACATCTCACAAATCCAGAGTTTTGTGTGTCAAACTCAAACAACTCGATGTTGTCCCGGTCGAGATTGTTTGTCGGGCATTCTGAGTGCGCACATATATATGTAGGCCTATTTGTATCTAACCTATCAGTTTATCTTGACTATGACCCATCAGCATAACGGAAAAGTATTTAAAAAGGTAGGGTTTCAGTACTTCCCGGAAGCTTGAAAGGAAGAACCTAAAGTTTAGGTTCCAAAGGATCGGCGCATGCTGCATTATTTATGAAGTACGCACTCCCAAACCCACTAAGCTAAAATAAGGCGACATCTTTAGCCCCGATGGGAGATAATCCCGGAAGCTACACAATTCAGTAGCACACGTCAGTGGGACGCATTCCAGAACTTCATTTCCCGTGCAATTCGGTCGCAAGTAATTTTTGTTAAAACAATCTCCAAAAGAGAGCATCTTGCTCTCCTCAATAGAAAATTAGAATTAGAAAGAAACTAGGCCTGAAGGCCACAATTTCAAACCACACCAAAATCTGATTAGATTAGCGCAAAAAGGAATTAAAAGGCAGAAGAAGGAAATGACAATTAAACAGGTCGTTTAGACTTAATTAGGTTTACGACCAGATTATTAAATACGCACGCGTGAGAAGTGTGTGCGTGCGTGTGTGTGTGTGTGCATGCGTGTGGGCGTAAAAATATGTGAGTGTGATTGAAAGAGAGAGAGAGAGAGAGAGAGAGAGAGAGAGAGAGAGAGAGAGAGAGAGAGAGAGAGAGAGAGAGAGAGAGAGAGAGAGAGAGAGAGAGAGAGAGAGAGAGAGAGAGAGAGAGAGAGAGAGAGAATTGAAAGAAATCCTCAAAGCTGTTTTGATTTGGCAGAAAACTGCAAATGAAGTCCAAGAAAAATTAGTTCCTGAACTTCGCTGAACTATTGCAATTCAAATTTCATTTTGAATGCGAAATGAACTGCAGTAGTAATTGCCCAAGGATTGCTCTCATGTTCATCGTTTAAGTCAAAAGGATGAGATGTTGTTGTTGCTGAGACTGTTGTTGATGTTGATTTCGTTGGTGTTGCTGGTTGCGGTGCATGTGGTGGTATTGTTTGCTGTTCTTGTAGTAAGCTTAGTTCTTGTTGTCGTTGCTGGTGGTGTTTTACCACTACAATGTCTTCTTCCCCTACCTAATGTGCACGTGTGTGGCTAAAACCCATGGTTATTGAACAACATAGGAAACAAAGCAAAATAAAATGTAAACGACATAAAAACACGCCAAACCAATAAAATGAAATTTTAAAAAAAGGTAAACAAACGTTACATTAAATTAAATACGCATTCCTGTTTATAATTATTTCAGCTCAAGACAATATTGAAACTAAGCTCCAGTTACACCACACGAAGAATAAAAACAACGTACAGCAAAAATAAAATAAAATAAAATAAAATAATCATGCAAAATAAACTAGGATAGAACAAACTAAACACAAATCAAACCCAAATTACAATAATTTTGTTGTGCTAAAAATCTATAGAACTTCTACAGATTAGATCGATCATGCACACACAAATTATGCACGGTTATATTGCATCCAGCCTTCACTACACCTGTTGATGTTTCATGAGACGAAGAACAATGCTATTATTTGCCTGTACATATTTTGTAGAGCTGGGGATTTTGTGTGTTTAGGGGCAAGGAGTAGGCAAAGAGGGAGGGGCTGTAAAAGGGAGTTATGGGGTGGGTTGGTGGGTAGGGTAGGAGAGATTAGAGGTAAGGTAAGCTTATATTTTGGGTTTTATTATATTATGCAGTATGGTTATGTGACATCCAGACTTGGAAGACAGCTGTCTCCGTTACACGAGACGAAAGCACACATTATTTTGTCTGCAGATACTGCCAGAGTCGGCGATTTTACGTTGGAAAAGGCGATAAGGTGGGCTAGGATGAGTATGTGTGTGAGTGGAGGGGGGGAGAGGAGGGGAGGGGGGCGGGGTTAAGAAGGATGGAGGAGGCAGGATGGGATCTGAGGCAGATGGGGAGGGCAGGGATTTTTTGCCTTTCTTTAAATGAATGTCACTTGGTTTTCTTGTATTAGGTAATACGGTTATAATATTGCATCCATTCCTCAAGACATCTGTCCCTGGTTCGTGAGACGAAGAACAATTATTCGACAGATGACGTTTGTTAAAGCTAAACCTTTGTTGTTTATATTACTTCGCTCTTCCTTTCACTTTCTCGTATTGTGAAGGCACGGTGGTCTAATGGTAGAGCTTTGGCTTGCGGATATGAAGGTCCCGGGTTCGAGACCTGGCCGGGCCATTGTGTTGTGTCCCTGGGAAAGACACTTTACTCCCGTTTCCTACTCCTTCGGATGAGAGTATAAACCGAGGTCTAGTTTGTATGTCGCATACATTCCATCATAACGGACTTTAAAGATCCTGACGCTCATGTCCTAGTCGGGTGAATGCCGGTGACAAGAACACACCCACCATGCACTTGGTCATTCTCCCCAATCCCTGGCCGCCCATGATTGTGCTCAGTTGTCCGGGCGTCAGACCATGCGCCCAAAGGCTGCGTGTGGACGTATCGGGCTGTTTGAGTTACATCCTGTATCGGCCAGCGCTTTGAGCGGCTCTTGAGTTAGTAAAGCTCTATATAAAAAGTGATTTAATTTTTTTTTAAATTTGATTTTGTTCTTTTATTTTATGGCTAGATTTGCCTTGTTTGTTTAAACTTACTTTCCTGAATTTTCACGTATTTTGTGGATTTTTATATTTAGGGTGTTGTTGTATGTGTGTGGTTGTGTGTGTGAGAGAGAGAATGTGTGTGTATGTGTGTGTGTGTATGTATGTGTGTGCATTAAAGAAAGAGGGGAAATTAAATTTATTTTGCTACATTTTGTTTGTGTCGTGTTCCAGGGGCACCTTCTTGCATTAGTTTTGAAAATAAAAACACTCCCAACTCTTCTTCCCTCCCTCCCTCCCTCCTTAAACCTATCTCTCCACCTCCACCCCCAACTCACACACTCTCTCATGGCGGTCGCTGAGAATGCAATCCGAATTCCACCCCATTGTACGACAAATATTTTTTTCAAATCTTTCACCACCTCTCAAATTCCTGCACCCCTCAAACAAAGTCCTCCCTCCAACTCTCTCAGTCCACTCCCTCGCTCTTTCTCCCTCACTCCCTTACTGACTTTATCTGTCTGTCTGTCTCTTTCTGTCTCGCTTGCTGTCTTCCCAATCACCTAAGTCCCATGCCTCTGTCATCAATGCTCATTCTTATTTCTGAAGGCCGCCTCAACGGCGTTTATGCCCACCATGACTTCTGTCTTTCGTTCCTTGGCATTTCTGTCGACATCGGTGTTGTAATTTGCTGGCAAAAGATTCGCCACAGGCAAGACATGATTGGAGGATATAATTTGTTTTTTTAAAAGAACGAGTCCTCTGATTTTGTCAGCTACCAGCCAGATTTTTTTGACGTTTGTTCCTTGTTCCTTGTTTTAACTCTCTGCTCTCTCTCTCTCTCTCTCTCTCTCTCTCTCTCTCTCTCTCTCTCTCTCTCTCTCTCTCTCTCTCTCTCTCTCTCTCTCTCTCTCTCTCTCTCTCTCTCTCTCTGAGAAAAATTACTAGCTGTCTTCACATACACAAGCATCCCCTTCCTCTTTCTCTCCTCTCTCTCTCTCAGAGAAAAATTACAAGCGGTCTTCACATACACAAGCAACCACCTCCCCCCCCCTCTCTCTCTCTCTCCCGTTCTTGTTCCCTGTCCATAATAATTGCTGTTGCGTGCACAAAAAGACTTTTCCAACACATGTCGCACGCACACAAGTAGCCACAATCAACAATTCTTCAAGTCACTAACAATACCTTGCACATGCAATAGACACACATAACATACAGACAGACAGACAGACACAGACAGAAAGAGAGAGAGAGATAAGATAAGATTAGATAAGATAAGATAACAATTTTATTTTGCAAGGGTAAAAGAGTAAGCGCTGGCTGGATGCGCTTTTTTACATCTTGCCCTTGGGGCTTTAACAACAACTATTAAATACAACTCAAGGTTATTATAACATTCACATCATTGAACAATAACAAATAAACAAAGTCATCATTGGATACAATCATTTTCAAACAATTGAAATCAAATTAATGTTGTTAATTAATATCAATCAACAAAATTAACAATTAATATGTATTTAATTTTTAATGTGTTTTAGAAGACGTGTTCTAAATGAAAGAGAGAGAGAGAGAGAGAGAGAGAGAGAGAGAGAGAGAGAGAGAGAGAGAGAGAGAGAGAGAGAGAGAGAGAGAGAGAGAGAGAGAGATGATACGATAGGTAATGTAATGAAAATAGTCTACAGTCGTTTACAGTGCCAGATAGGCCTACAGGTGAATTGTGTACTGACCTTCTTGTTGAGTTTGATGTTGGTGAAGATGGCGTGGACTCTCCATGTCTTGCTGAACATGGCACCGAATGCCAGCGTGAAACCCAGCGCTAACACCCACGCTCGCGCCTGTTTATAGTTTTAAAAACAAAACAAAACAAGATAAATAAAATTATATCATTTACAAGCAAGCACAGTCATTGTCATCATCATCATCGTCATCATCATCATCATCATCATCATCATCATCATCATCATCATCATCATTATCATCATCAGCAGCAGCAGCAATCAACATCCTCAATCATCATCTTCAACAAAACTTTTGATACATATACGATCTTATGACAAAGAAATGTTCTTTCTTTCTGTAATAACTCTTGATGCGGTGTTTCACACTTCTTCCGGCATCCCCACATCCATCAATGTGTCATCTCAGAGGCGCGCACGTGCAAAAAAAAAACAACCTTGGTCACTCTGAGAAAAGTACTGGTGACAGGTGTCAACGCGTGGGAGGATATTCGTGCGGCCTTTTCCCCCAAAATACGTAATAATTTCACGGGGATGCCGCACCACCTGCCGCGATTGATAATAGATGGTGTGTGTAGTTGAAGAGAGAATAACAGCACCAAAGACGATAACATGCTCGCACTTGCGCTCTATACTCGAACACGCTGATGATGATGACATCATTCGCTATTCACTCAATGATTATGAATAATAATGGGAGATGAGATAATTAAATAATCGACTTTACTACAGCCTTGTTGATCCGTTCCAGTATTATGTTGCCAAGCGAGTGAAACTGAGGTATGTTTGGCGATAATATTAAATCTGTTACTTATCTTAAATTCTTGTACTGAAGCGGGAATGAACGTAGGTGATGTCTATAACCCGCCTTGGCCTCGTTTCCAACGATGATATCACTGGCGACTTTACATACTCGCCATTGTTTCGGTCTCTGTTGTGGATCCCACTTAAATCTCTCTCTCTCTCTCTCTCTCTCTCTCTCTCTCTCTCTCTCTCTCTCTCTCTCTCTCTCTCTCTCTCTCTTTCTGCCCTTGTGCTACTTCTGCATCTATGTTCTTGCTGTCTCAGTGTTCTGGATACTTCTGTGCTACTGCTGCTTCTGCGCCGTGGCGGTGTCTGTGCTATTGCGGCTCCGTAATGTCGCGCCTACGATAGCCCTTGAAGATTGAACCCAACGATTCGTGAAGAATGGCCTCCAACTTCAGAACAGGGCCGGTCGACGACCTTCGGTCACTGGCCCCCACCCCGAATCAGTGAAAAGCAGAGATGGACGCTCTGCAATCGGTCGCCTTCAGCTGATTCATGATTTCCGTGCACCCCATGGTCCTTGTACTCTCCTGGTTAGCTTAATACCGGCTTGCCTTGCAATCGCTTACTGTGTTGGATGACTGACGGGATGATGTCCTCCCTGGCCAAAATCTCAATTCCCAGTGAAGATTTTTCGTTTTGCTTCCAAGGTATCAGGCACTTGGAAACCAATCATCAACTTGCTATATGACGCAATCGGTCTGAGACGAAGGCGTACACAAATCACAGACTATTAAATTTTATCAAGACTGAAGATTTAAAGGTTCCCTAACATTGTTTTTATAAACATCAAGAAACAAAAACGTAGATACAATACTGCTGATACGAGGAGAAGCTTATTTTCGCGACAACAGGTTCAGATGGAATATGCATGAACACAGGTCCATAGATTTTTATCCTCTCTGCTTCGTGTATGTTATGTGGATGTAGTATGCTAGGGTCTTGTCTTTTAGAGATTGATCGCGATTTGCAGCCAGTGACTTGAACCACTCTTCAAGCTGGCAACGGTACTATATAAGAAAGATTAACGTACTTGGAACTAGTAACTGTCCTTTTATTTCAGAATTCATAGTCTTAACAATATGCATGCTGTTGCGTTTGCGACGCGCACGATAGATCCGATCGTTTTGTTTTGCAAAGCATGCAATAATAGAGCGTAGTAACCTTTGATTTGATTTTGCGTTGTAGTTAGAAGAAGCTTTGTATAATGTTGATAATTTTCGTTGGTCGATATTATTGGATAATTTTTTAGAGTTACTTGTTTATCATCGATCGAAGCGTGTGGATAAATATAGTGATGGCTACGAGATGATTTCAAGTTATATGACGTAAGACAGTGATGACGAAGTTTATTCTGATTGGTTGTAATTGCGTCACGCTGGAACGTTCCAACGTGTTCTAGAGTAGAGAAAAACTATATAATTGATGCACTGTGTTGTGAAAATAGAGAAAGTGGAAAAGCGATTGAGCGATTGTATGCAGTTGTTGATGTACGCTGAATAAAGTTGGAAAACTTCATACGACGACTCCTGCCTTGTTGCTGAGTGAACAGGGTGCGTGGATAAACGAATCCGAGTTACACTTATCAGGATTCGAGCATCGGGGCTTAATCAACTACTGATAAAAAACCAACAACGATTGTAACACATGCAAGGCAAAGGCTATACGCCCAGGGGGCATTTTATTTAAACTTGATTTTCTTTCGGGCCTTAATACTCACCCTGCACCAGTATCTGAAGAACTCGGGTGATGTGGATGCGATGCTTCCATCAGTCCCCAGAAGCACAATGCTGAAGTAGCACAGAATGCAGCCCACGATGATCACGTTGTTCAGGTTAGGACTGGACATCTTGATGAACCTGCACCAAAGCAGAAAAAACAGAAGATACTGCTGTGTACAGATCGCAAGAACACGATGACAGTTGACAGTTATGTTCTTGGTGTCTAGATGGCGCTAGCAATAGATTACTGACCTATGTACGCGATGACCCAATCGTAGATAGGTATACAGTTAACGAAATGCAAATAAACCATCGTGGATACATACTTTTGGTTCCAAATAAAGGGTCACCTTACATAATGTTTACGCTGTACGCGTTTTGTAGCAATCACGGGTAAGAAACCCAAGCCGGTACAAGAAGGTTTATATCCCCAGTAAATGGAGACATTGTACAGTACCATGCAAACTACTGTTTTAGAATCATTAACCAATGGGATACGCATGAATAGGGAGGAATCTAGCTTAATGAAGTCACTGCGCATCAACAAATATTAAAAACAATGCACAAAAGCTGGGAAATGGCGATAGTAAAATGGAGGACGGCTGCTAGGGCCTTGAAATAAAATGGTAAAAGGTGGTAATAAAAAAAAAAAGTCCAACAGAGCAAAATTAAAAAAAGGAGAAAATGATGTCCAACGGAATAAAACTAGAATATTAAAAAAAATAATCCAACGGAGTATCACTATAAATGTAAAAATAAGGTCCAAAGGAGTTAAACTAGAAAACTGAAAAAAAGGAGGACGCAGGTAGGTGTTCAATACAAAATTATGGTATCCAGATAGTCCAGATATGTATAGCTGTCTTCTAATCGTGAGACAATTGTGCTATAGTGTATTACATGCTTCAATGTTGGCCAAGCATTGAGCGTTGTGCACTGCACGCAGTACAGTACCTGTGTCTACGAAAGTGGATGTTAAGGCCCAGAAAGCAGCACGCCATGATGATGCCAGTAGAAGCTAGAATCACCAGAGCCAGATACACAGGGGTAGAAACGTGACGCAACTCTTCGTACTGTACTGTCCGGTCTTTGGGAGGTTTATCATCTCCTGAAACAGTGGGCACAACACTTCAGCAAAGGTACACATGCCAAGTAACAATGATGACATTACTAATATATTATAGAATAAGGTAGTCATAGAAACTGTATTCTCTTAAATACTAACTAAAGAATTTTGAAGCGTCAAAATATAGAATAGTGCGTGTATCTATATGTGTATGCGTGCGTGTTATAGCTATAAGCGAATGTTTAAAATCATTGCATTAAATGAATAGACGTTAAATAATACAATTAAACTGAACTCAACGTGCACACGCTTATGCCACTGGACACGGCCGTGATGCTGGCTGGGGAACTGAGGTCAGGATGAGCGTAAGGATCGGAGTTAGGGTTAGGGATAAGATTTTTTATTGGCAGGTATGTTTAGCTTATTTCTTTACACATGTTTTCAATCAGATTTCTGGCGCTTTTGTTCTCGATATCCGTTTTATTTTGTATTTGGGTGCGCAGCTTCAATGGTTGGACCGATCGATTAAAAAAAGAAAAAAAAAACACCAACCTTTTGCAATTATTATATGTCTAACAATACATTACTATTATGTACAAACAATTCTCAGTTACGGTCGATGGAACAAGTTTAGATGAGTACAGTTTGAACTAACGCACGATCGAAATTAAGTCCCAATTGACGTAGTTATAAAGTGTGCCTTCACTATACTGTATTCAAGATAAGTATAAAAGCGATACTACTTACTCCACCAGACGATTTTCCTGCCTTTGTTGAAGTCTAAAAAATCCGACTGAGCGTTGTATTCTGCAACTTTTACCAAGTTTCCACCTGCAACAGACAAAACAACGCGGTAATCCTCAGACATATATGATTTACGACAATTACACTGCACAAAAGGTAATTTGATTTTACTCCTGCGTGATCAGCTACAAAACCATGAAACAAACATGCATCTATGCATGACAGCACTATTTGGTAGTTCTGAAAATTGCATGTTGCTGTAATAATTTCATGGGGTGGCCTCGTGGCGCAGTGGATAAGTCGTCGGTTTCCTATGCCGAAGGTCGCGGGTTCGATTCCCGCAAGGGGCGAACGTATGTGACTTAGGTACGGGACTATTGAGGTCACCGAGGGTTTTCTCCGGGCACTCCGGTTTCCTCCCTCCCTTCAATAATGGTACAGGATGCAGTCAATATAAAAATTTAAAAAATAAAAAATTCGATTTTCTTCCGTCTTCTAATAGCGATCTCCCTGCCTTTACACCACCTGTTTGAGTGTTGTATGTGTATTTGGTGTGTGTGAGGGTAAATGAGACAGGTGAGCGTGTATGTTGGTATAGATCGCCGCGCTTTGAGCCTTGGGGAAAGGCGCGTACATAGCATCCTGTATTATTATTATTATTATTAATAGTTTGTGTGTGTGTGTGTGTGTGTGTGCGTATGTGTGTGTGTGTGGAGGGGGGTGTGTGTGGGTGTGCGGAGACATAAGCCTTAAAATGGGTGACTAACCTTGCTTTTTATGCAGGAAATGGGTGAGTGTATCAGTCACCCAGAGTTTTCCAGCCACCCACTTTTTTCTAAGTACGCAGGAGTGCTCTTTTAGTGCATGGGAGTGCAGTTGTAGTGCATGAGAGTGTTTTAAGTGCAAGGGAGTGCACTATCCGGGACGGAGAAAATCCAGTCAATTTTCGGAAAATTTTGCAAGAAAGTTCGACCTATTTCGTCGCCTATAGGAGACGAACTAGGTCAACTTTTGAGACGGAAAGAGCCAATTTTGCTTTAGATTCTTACATTTCTAGAAGAAGTTTGCGTTCTTTCCGTCAAAAAATCACTTTCCGATTCTTACATTCTTAGTAAAACCCAGTCTTGGTGTTCTGTGTACTTGTGTGTGTGTGTGTGTGTGTGTGTGTGTGTGTGTGTGTGTGTGTGTGTGTGTGTGTGTGTGTGTGTGTGTGTGTGTGTGAACAATTTTTTTGATGCAGA
>CM072517.1:37494594-37587094 GCA_036898135.1 Oncomelania hupensis | reverse complement strand
AGAAGAGAGAGAGAGAGAGAGAGAGAGAGAGAGAGAGAGAGAGAGAGAGAGAGAGAGAGAGAGAGAGAGAGAGAGAGAGAGAGAGAGAGAGAGAGAGAGGAGAGAGAGAGAGAGAGAGAGAGAGAGAGAGAGAGAGAGAGATTCCATCCACGCAAAATGAATTGTTTTATTGACTACCTTGCATTTGAAGAATGTTGATCATGCCAAGTCGGTCACCGTTGTTGAACCTCACTTCACCCTGAAACAAAGTTTCACATCGATTACATTTTCAAGACCCAGCAAGGCTAGGAGGAGGCGGCGAAGAGGAGAAGGAAGAGGAGACGATGAAGTACAGAGTGGAGCAGACGGATCAACAAATATTTAAAATCAATCCAAACGGTACTGTACGCGGCATCTGGTATCAAAGCCAGATCATTCAGGTCTGTACATATATTAGTCATTTTAGACACCGAGTAACGAACTCAAGTTTGAACATTACAATAACCTTTTTTACACAGTAAATAAAATCAACAAAGACAATATAACCACACATACACATACACACAAATTTAAAAGGAAATAAAATAAAATTTGCCATGGCATACGCCCAACTGAATGTCCATGCTCAATAAAACATTCTGTAGATCATATAATGTGCGTTTTTAGTCAACAGTTAGAACCCCAAGTAAAGAAGTTGATAAATACGCAAATAAATGGATAGATATGAACATACATTAAAATTTGATATATAAAATAAAATGAAATAAATAAGTTAATCAAGAAAATTTATTATTCTCTAACAAGAAATGGTCCCACCACCTTTCCAATCTTCCTTCTTTCCGCGCGCACACACTGTACACTACCCACCACCACCCCTGGAAAATGTAACAAATAAAACAATAAATAAAAATAAAATGAAATGAAATAACAAAAGAAATTAATACAAAACAAAACAAAACAAAACAAAATAAATGAATTAAAAATAAAAATAAAAATAAAATCAAACTCGTTGGAAATGCGGGTACTTTATATTCTGTTGCAAAACATCAGGCTCAAATTACTTCGTCCGAGTTCTACTGCGTGCAATGACAGACAGACCGCAGGTGCTTCTGCCAAAAACTTTGTTACAACTTCCAATAGTTGTTGCACACACACATTTTCCAGGGGTGGGTGGTGGGTGGAGTACAGTGTGTGCGCGCGGAAAGAAGGGGGATTGGAAAAATTGTGGGACCATTTCTTGTATAGTTCAACTGAGAAGGAGTCAGAGATTAGGCGGAATGAACGAGAAAATCTGTCGGCAAGTTTTGTCAAAATGTACTTTGGACTTGGCAAAGCATCTCGTAAATATCTTGTAAACAATGTCTTTCAGTTTGGTAAGCACAGACTGCACTGACATAACTTTAAAGTATCAAATCACAATCGAAGATGCCAGCGTGTGTGCCTTTGTTGGGAATGATAAATGTTGACTTATAAATTCGACCATGCAAACACACGACAGGGTGATTGAGAGGTGGGGGGGGGGGGGGGGTGGCTGGATGGAGTGGGGTTAGGTTGGTGTGGGGGAGGGGTATGAAGGGCTGACGAACTGTGCCTTGTAGCGTGAAAGTTGAGACAAGTTATCGTTATGCAAAAAGATTCTCTACCGTTTAAAATCTGGGGGTAAAAAAAGCTTGCCGATTGTTAACATTAATCGACTCACATTGTCTGATGCTAACAGTAGCATTAGGAAAATAATGTTAACATTATTAATTAACAGCTGCAGAGATGGTAACCCATAAACCCTATATTTAACTGTACTACTTGCAGGTACCGCCAGAAGTATAGGCTGTAGTTCTTCTTCCTAGTATACCACAAGCCTAGGCAGAGGTAAAAGCCTAAAGTAGGTAAAGCATACCAGGTTAAAAAGGCTCTTTCTACATGTATGTCGCTAAAAGATGCTCCACGACGTTTAAATACTGCCTATAGCCAATCGTTCAATCTGATCACCGACACAGCAGAATGGACAAGGATCTCTTGAGTCATCGGTATCATCATCATCCCTCCTCAACTACGTTTTGCAAAACACGGGTCTGGGAAAGGCCCCCCGGAGTCAGTCAGCGTGACAGCCAGCATTGTTTATTTAACTGACCGTGACGCCGCGGAAGTTGGTATCGTTGAGGGCCTTGCCCACACGCTGTCCCCTCAGCCAGTGTTCCACGGACGCCGCTGACCGGTTGCCGACGTACCCCACATCGTCCCTGGGCAGTAGCTTCTCCAGCGCCTTGGCGATGACCCAGATTCCGTCATAGGCGTAGCCATGGTAGCGGCTGTAGTTCCCGTGCCTAGCTTCTTCGTACAGACTGTTATACTCCTGCGGAGTCTGCAAAATGTTATAATTATTCAGGAGGAATTGTTCGTGTCAGATATTTTGTAATTCAATAATTGAAGAAGAAAAAAAAGTGAAACATCCCGGCGTAAATGTTAATGTACAATTAAAATACATTACATTGAATTACCTTTTGTAATTCAATCATTTAAAATAAGTAACTCCAAGGACATAGATTATGCTCGACGCGTTCATGCCTTCATAATCCACAGCTAACTAAATCCCACCCATTAGAACCTTGAGGTCGGTGGAGAGAAAGGCGTCAGGGACATTTTTTAGGAGAGCTTACTTTATGGAGAAGAAGCTAATCTTGAAATCTCCTCTCCAACCTCGCTTCATTTTTTTTACCGGATTTTAATTACAGCTGGATGATCTGGAGTCAAATGTTGTTATGAGGTGATTCGATCCTATGTAAGTTGCTCGGTGATCGGCCATCTAGCTAGCAAAGTAGACTAGCTGTTATTTCACTTTTTTGGTCTGGAACGGATACTCTAGACATTTCTTCAAAGATTCGATCTACTGCACGGTCGTTGTTTGCAGTACGCCTATTCCAGTAGTAACCAGACTGGTCGTTGCTTGCAGTGCGCCTATTCCAGTAATAACCAGACTGGTCGTCACTTGCAGTGCGCCTATTCCTATAGTAACCTGACTGGTCGTTACTTGCAGTGCGCCTATTCCAGTAATAACCAGGCTGGTGGTTGCTTCACTTCGATCAAGTGTGTGTGTTGCATCAAGTCCGCTACTGCACCATCTTCTTTGAGCTTCTATAGCCATTACTTCATTATGATCTTACCCTGTCGAAGTCCGTCTTCTCTGGGTCGGAGGAGAGCGGGAGGATGTCAGTGGCGAGGTAGCCGTGGAGAGTCTCGTTAAGCTGTTGGGGGGAACAACGGGGGATCTTGTCACTCAGGCCGGAGGGGTACGGCTGTTTCCACCACTCTTCCGAGTAAGTGCCCAATATAATCCACTGATACCGCGGTCCGAACATCCCTTCTTTCAGAGCCTGTCTTGTGAAACAACATAAACTACATTCCATGTAGTTCATCATCATCATCATCATCATCATCATCATCATCATCATCATCATCATCATCATCATCATCATCATCATCAATCATCATCATCATCATCATCATCATCATCATCATCATCATCATCATCATCATCATCATCAATCATCATCATCATCATCATCAATCATCATCATAGTCTTCGTCGTAATCATCTTTATTATCATCATCATCCCCATCATCAAACAAGCCGTTGCCTATGATCTGCTGTCACCAGATGGAATTCAAAGTATTACAAGTTATAGTAATGATAATTTCTAGGTAATTCCTAGGGGTACGTTGACTTAATGTTAAACATTAAACACAACAACAATGGACAAGGACTTACGTAGCAGAAGACCAGCTTCGCCATGCGCTCATCGAAGTTTCCAATAATGATCCTCACATCATGAGACTGAAACAACAAATCATCATCATCATCATCATCATCATCATCATCATCATCATCATCATCATCATCATCATCATCATCATCATCAACAACATCATCATCATCATCACAATAACAACAACATCATCATCACAACAACATCATCCACATCATCATCACCATCATCATCCATCATCATCATCATTTTCAACAACAACAACAACAACAACCACAACTTCATCCTTATGAACACAATAATCTCGAACATATTTCCAACTTAGTCACACTAACAACATCTTCAGAATCCTCAGTAACATCACCAATATCATCAGTACTAAAACCATCTCTAATCAGCAGCACAGTCATAAAAACATACAAACACCACCCCCACAATAACAACCGCCACCATCTTGACTATTTTCACTTTCGAGACTCATCATCATCATCATCATCATCATCATCATCATCATTTATTTTCATCATCATCATCATCATCACCATCATCATCATTGTCGTCGTCGTCGTCATTCCTGACCTTAAGGTTTTTAATGGCAGCGCCAGGGTCGTCAGCAAAGCTTTGCACAACAGTGGTGATCCCTGCCTTCTCACACAGACTGTCGAACCTGTTCAGAGCCTGTGGGGTAAACACATCTTGCTCATGGTCAATGAAACAAAAACATCATCATCATCATCATCATCATCATCATCATCATCATCATCATCATCATCATCATCATCATCATCATCATCATCATCATCATCATTATCATCATCATCATCCCTGACCTTAAGGTTTTTAATGGCAGCGCCAGAGTCGGCATGGAGATGAGGTGCTACAGAAGACTTCTGGCCTATACCCAGCACATCACCAACAACGAAGTCCGACAGACCATCACACAACCCATTGGACAACACGATGACATGCTCACAGTGGTAAAGAAACGGAAACTCCGATGGTATGGCCACATCACCAGAGCATCAGGCCGTGCAAAGACCATCCTGCAAGGCACGGTGCAAGAAGGCACGGTGCAAGAAGGCAGAAGAAGAGGGAGACAGAAAAAGAGGTGGGAAGACAACATTCGAGAATGGACTGGCTCGACACTGAGCGAAGCCAAGAGGGTTGATGAGGACAGAAACAAATGGAGTACGCTGGTTAAAAGATAACCTGTGGTGCCCCAACGACTCTCCAGTTACGGGAGGATAGGATATATATATGACTTGTCGATAGTCGTGAAATTATCAATTTAAGTGCAAAGTAAACTAAAAGTTTTCTCTTCTCTTCCATCCCTCTCTCTCCCCCCTCTCCAACTCCACCTCTCCCCACGCAACTCCCCTTTCCAACTGAAAGTTTTGCCCTCGACACCTCCTACTCTCCCCCCTCCTTCCCCCTCCAGCACCTCCAATCCATCACCATACCCTCCCGTCTCCAACAATGGTAAAACTTCCGCTTTTGACTCCTCCTCCTCCTCCATCCAGCATTACCAAAGCTTTACCCACCCATCCTGCTCTCATGCCTATATGAGCGTGTATGTTACTCGTCTTCTTCTTCTTTTATTGTTCTCTTTTTCTGTACCTTCTTCCATGAAGCTTGTTCTTTATTAGGTTTGTAAGTACTTCAACCTCTATGCTTTACCTCTTCCGCTCCTCATTTACTTCGTCTTCTATTTTTTTAACATTATTATTATTATTATTATTATTATTATTATTATTATTATTATTATTATTATTATTATTATTATTATCTCCTCTCTCCAACCATACGGAAACGTATGCTTCAGACCCTCCCTCACCCTATCCTTCTATCTCCTTATTCTTCAAAAACTTAAGAGTCTTGTGGAATGTGGGTCAAAAACTGTTTGCAACAATCAATTCAAGATCCTATGAGTTAGTGTTTGCTTTGTCATTTCAAGTCTCGTGGGCAGGTTTTTCATTTCTTGCCGTAATTGGGATAAACCAATAAAAATGTCGAGAAGGAGGAAGAAGGAAAAGCAAGAAAGAAACAAGGAAAAAAATAAGTAAAGAAGGAAAAAAAAGAAACAAAGAAAGAAAAGAACGAGCTAATGGCGGAAGTAGAATTAGGAAAGGGAAAATAAAGGCGCGGAAGATCATGATATTGACAACGAAACGACGACGACCTCAACTACAATGATGATGATGATGATGATGATGATGATGATGATGATGATGATGATGATGATGATGAGGTAATGCGCATGGCTACCAGCGCTTTCAAGATACAGTTGAAAGTACCGCTGAGTAGCGTGAACAGGATATATCGTAATATCGCCAAGATAATAACTTGAGTCCGCTATGAGCGGACGAGGCTACTTGCGAAATCACGGAAAAAGCGCAATTTGACTGCAGTGAACTCATGAAAATAGAAAAATGTAAGTTTCGTCTCCTCTAGGGGACGAATTAGGTCAAACTGTATTAGTTTCTTGGTCAACTGTCTTTTACGAACCGTTTGAGAATGTTTTTGAACCGTTTGTTGACGCCTGATAGTGTCCTAACTTGGTTTCATGCAATTTAAGAATCCAACAAGGCAATTGGGTTTTTGAGACGGAAAGAGCGGAATGTTGTAGAGCAACATTCTGTATATATTTACAGTGAAATTGCGCTTTTTCCGTGATATCGCAGGTAGCCTCGTCCGCTCGTAGCGGACTCAAGTTATTATCTTGGCGATATTACGATATATCCTGTTCACGCTACGCAGCGAAGATTAGAGGTGTATCTTGAGTGTGCTGGTACCTTGGTGCAATGGGTGTGTTGATGATGATGATGATGATGATGATGATGATGATGATGATGATGATGATGATGATGATGATGATGATGATGATGATGGCAATGACAAGGATGAAGATGAAGACAAAGTTAAAGATATCAAGTTTATTATTATATGGTGACGATGACAATTAAACTCGTGCTTTTGCTGTTGTTGCTGCCGCTGGTCCTCACGCTGCCGTTGCTGCTGCTGATGATGATGACAAGAATGAAGATGAAGACAAAGTTAAGGATATCAAGTTTAGTATTAGATGACGACAAAACGATGCTAACGACGCCGCTGGCGAAGAAGACGCTGATGACGATTGATTTGATATGGACTTACATAGCCGTATCGCGCAGAACCGTGGGAGGCATCCTGGAAAATGGTGCCAACGGTGGTCCAGTTAAAGTGACTCAGCAAAGCCAGACGCGCCGGGTTGAAGTCGCTGTCGCTGGGTACCATTCTGAAGAAGTTGGGGTACTTGTCCCTATCCGACATCACGGGGTCTGTGTCGCCGTAGGACAACTGCCAACACACAATGATAATGAATGCGTGAGAACTGCGCTTTAAACAGAGTAGATCTGTCATTAATAATAACAATAATAATAATAATAAAACCACTGATAGTAAGCCTATCTGAATAGGTAGGTTTCAAAACCAAAATCATAATAAAGTGAACCTGCTGAGGTCATAGTTTCGACCATTTCCACACCAAATCGCACGATTAAAGATGAGTGTATAAAAATCAGATCATTTGAGGTAAAAGCTCTCAGATAAGCGTGTACGCAGCTTTCTTAAAAAAGGATATTTCGTCCCGATTATAAGGTCCCGTCGCGAGTCCTCTACTATGCAGTTATCGCGCGTCATTCAGTACAACAGGCAGAGATCTGGGACAGTCAAATAAGAAACGGTCACAACAAACACTCCAAACAAATGCTAATAAGTATGTTGATTCACGCAAACGGTAACTCCTTATTTTTCGCGCCTGTTAGGTATTGCAATGAAGATAAGTCACCCTACAACATAGGCTTACGATCTATTGGATGGTCGGAACACGAAGATTAAAAATCTAATTTTGCAAATATTAGACCAAAAAATGGAAAGGATTAAGTCGTATTTATAGTCTGAATTGGCTTCGACGGCTGACCCGTCCACTTTCACCTTAGACGGGAATCCAGATCCAGGGGCCATATGCAAGGCAAGTGCCTCGGGGTCCGATAGCTCTTGGTCCGATATTTCTTGTCGTCTGCTGCTATTCACAAGCACCGGACAGCCTCACCGATAGCAAAGACTATTGATTTAACACAAAGAAGGATCATTCCAAAAGACTGCTATATAGGCTTAAGTAATTATGACATTCCGCGCAAAGCGCCGCAAGAGAGCATTGTGATAGGAAACTCAGGGGAGGCAATGCGATGCATAACGACAAGTAAACAAACCTCGAGTGTCGAATGCTGCCAACCGGTCGCTTTTTAAAAACTTAAACGACCCCGAATGTGCAGTAAATGCGCACAGATACTTGTGAACCAATAAGTAAATCATCCTTTTGGGTAATAAAATAATGTACAATAATATAAGTGCAAAACAATGGTTGTATATAGATCAGATGTATGTAGATGTGTTTCAGAATGACGAAGCATGAGACCAAACTTGGTGACCAAAAATCGATAGTCTAGCACTCCAGAAAGCTCAACCAGATGGCAAAAAAAAAATCCAGTGTAAACAAGAAAGAACACAATGATTATTTTTAAAAAAACAACAACATTTTTTTTTCTTATTGTAAACAGATTGATAACAAACATCAAGGTTTTCAGAATGACGAAGCACGAGACCAAATTTGGTGACCAAAAATCGATAGTCTTGAATCCAAAAAGTTCATCCCGAGGGCAAAAATTACCAGCGTAAAAATGCACTATTGCTATGCTAATTGATAACCAAAATAAAGCCAAATTCTTTAATGTGAAGTCACTTCATATCAAGATATGCACTGAACGTTGTTTTCTATCAATGGCGGCAATGACAGCATACTAGATCCCGCACGCCGTTGGTACTCATTTCTTATCCCTAACCTAGCCCAAGCCCGATATAAGAAAAACTGCCGATGAACATGCATGTTTGTTATTCGAGAAAGGCTATACAAGACAATATTTGACCTGACCAGAGGCGAAGCAGCAGTGCAGTAGATGTATACCTTATTTTCTGGTTGAGTTAAAAAAACAACAGTCTAGATCTAGCTTTAAGTTTAATGTTATGTCTACCGTGTACATTGGTTTCCAGACAACAAAACCAAATACAAACACAATGTTATTATTATTATTATTATTATTATTATTATTATTATTATTATTATTATTATTATTATTATTATTATTATTTCTATCATTATAATCATTATTGAGGAAGATTTATGTTACGTAGCCCTATATAGTTTGATGGGAAAATGGCTGATTAATCTACAAATAAGCATCGTTTTCTATCATTTGTGATCTTCAACTTGTTTCATCCTTCGGGAATCTAAAAATGAAAGTCCAGGGAACTTGTAACAACCATTTGTGCATTTAAAAGCACTGCAGTGATCAACTCTCACATGTCTTCTCGTAGAATTTCCGATAAGTACAGTGTCTCCTTCCATGCCGTAGGCCATTTTCTATCACGATGACCCCTTGGTGGCGCTGGCAAGTTTCGATTTCGCGTTGACGGGAGTTATGCTCTTTCTTTGTGAAACTAAACTTTCTTTGCCCATAGCTAGAGGGGGGGTAGTTATTTTTAGCTGAAGGGATTCCCCAAGTTTTCGGTCCATCTGCGCTTGCGCTGAACTCCGAATTATTCCACGGAATGTCATCCCATGGAAGATGTGGCTTCCATACGATCCCTATTTGACTACCAAAATTCTAGTAGGTTTGTCTCTTTTATATCCGGCAAATCTAAACTTTTAGCTAGTCAGCTGACAGAGAGTCATCAAACCGCGTTTATCGAGTACACACCTTTAAAATGGCGACATTAACGATACTGCACGTTTCCTCTCCAGTTCAAAAATGAATATCCGTCATTTTCATGTCCAATGGCCTGTCCTATACCACACACCAACTGATTTTCAGTTACTCCTTCCTGCTGCTACTATCGCACTCTCGCGAGTTATCCTTCCTTGTGATGCCGTCACATGAGATAGTACGTCATCGACTATTTCGACGCCATTGCGATAAATATATTTATATAATACACACATATATATATACACACACACACACCCCCACACCCCACCCCCACGTACATTGCGTCATTTTTTTTTGGTGAACACTACAGTGGATCCACAGGCGCTTGTATCAGGACACGCGAGCGCCTATGCTTGTATAGATAACCAACGGGAGACGCGTCACAGGCATAGGCGCTCGCGTGTCCTGATACAAGCGCCTGTGAGTGGATCAAATGGCGATCGTGCCAAGAAATAATTTGTTTTAGGTTGTGTTTCTGTCCCTCCACCCTATACTGTTGTCACCGAACTTCATATCAGAATGAAGGCTACCATCTTGAAATCGAAGTTAAGATATTGCTGATGATGTGTGAGCGGATTTCGCTGTCTGGGAAACTTTGGGGTCAAACATTGCGGTAGGTCTAGTAGTCTCTGTATTTGACGTTACTGTGTCAGTATTTCCGTACGACAACTGGGTGCACACGCAAGATAACGATACTGATAACCGACTACGTTAACAGTTTGAAGATCGATCAAGATTACAAGATTACAATTTTAAATTTGAGAGGACAATAACACTAGGGTTCTTATATCCCACCACAATCCATGTTAAAAGATGGAGACTGCTCAGGGCGTTGAAATGCACGATCACAAACCCACCCCACGCCACAAATACACATACACGCGCTGTTACGTGTGAGACGCGCACGATAGATCCGATCGTTTTATTTTGCAAAGCATGGAGTGTACTTATCTTTGTTTTGATTTTGCGTTGTTGTTAGAAGAAGCTTTGAATAACGTTGGTAATTTTAGTTGGTCGATATTATTTGAGAATTTTCTAGAGTTGGTTGTTTACTGTCGATCAAAGCATGTGGATAAATCTAGTGGTAGGCTAATTACGAGACGATTCCATCCTAAATAAGGTTATATGACGTAAGACAGTGATGACGAAGTTTATTCTGATTGGTTATATTTATGTCACCCTCGAACATTCGAACGTACATTCGAACGTTCTCTCGAATATAGAGAGACTATATATGTACCGCACTGTTTCAGTTGAGTGAGTGAAAAAAGTAAAAAGCGATTGAGCGATTATATGCAGTTGTTGATGTACGCTGAATAAAGTTGGAAAACTTCATACGACTCCTCCTGCCTTGTTGCTGAGTGAACAGGTTGCGTGGATAAACGAATCTGAGTTACACTTATCAGGATTCAAGCACTGGGGCTGAATCAGCTACTGATAAAACCAACACGAGTGTAACACGCGCGCGCTCTCTCACAGACACGTACACATGCATGAGCTCTCTCGCAATCACGCACACATGCTTACAAGCACATAAAACATACAGCCGCACACTCATAAACGCTTCTCTCTTTGTCTGTCTGTCTGTCTGTCTGTCTGTCTGTCTCTCTCTGTCTGTCTGTCTGTCTCTCTCTCTCTCTCTCTCTCTCTCTCTCTCTCTCTCTCTCTCTCTCTCTCTCTCTCTCTCTCTCTCTCTCTCTCTCTGACATTCTGCAAAACGCTATCAGAGAATGATTCTCTATTGTAGGCCTAATAAATTCTATGATACTATCAGTCAAGAACTAGCCTGAAAACCAAATTAATTCAATTCATGAAATGAAACACATGGGAATTTAACATCAGTACATTACATTACATTACATAATTGTTGCTTTAGGTTCAGCGGAATCTTCCGAGCCAAATCAGGACCGGACAACCCCCATTCCGCATAAAAGATCTGCTGAAACAACTGAATGCCCTCCACCAGCCAGTCACTTTACAATAAAGACATCCCACGCAGGGGACGCTGAGGTTGCACTCTAATTTATCGAACCCCCGTTTACAAAAACAAAATAAAATACAAACATCATTATAAATTATCAACAAAACATATACATATAAAATGCCTACATTGCTAAATAATAACATCATAGGAAGCCCTAGTGACCACCTGGCAGAAAGCGTCCAATATTCCCAAGCTGATCCAACAGACCTCACACACAAATAAGGAGTCTTGCCCCGGAAGAGTTTTCAAGAAAAAAGGTAGGTGACTGGTCTAGCGAAGAAGAAGATAGTATAGCAGATTGATAGAATAGAGCAGGACTGAGAAAGAGCAAATGAGAAAGACAGCGACGGTGGGAATTTAAAGCACTAAATTTCCAGAAAGTGGGGATACTATTTATACTGAAACCCCCGGCACCCCAACGGGGGAATTTAACATCAGTAAGTGTTACAAGAAGAACCGAACAATGGAAAGCAAACGTTCGATATAGTAACAATTGGGCTTACTGCAAAAGGCAAGACCCTTGTTGATTCAGTTGACTGGTTCCATTATGGTCTGGAAGGTTCGTGGAGGTTCGCGAACCTTTTCTCGAGGTTCTCAAATCCCGAACCTAGGTTCCTGAACCTTTTAGGACAGGAATCTTCCAATTAAACCCATTACTGACTAGACAGTTTCAGTCATAAGCGAGTTGAGCATATGTTTACGTGTGGCAATGGTTTTACAAAGGTCTAGGTGCTTTCAAGTAACCGCTGTTTAATTATGTGTGTGTGTGTGCGTGTGATCGTGTGTGTATGTGTGTGTAAAAGTGCGTGCGGTTGTGCAGATGTGAGAATATAGTTGAAAGTATAATGTATAACTGTCGTGGAAATGTAGTTTCAGTAGTTGTTAATTTGTGATTTTATGTATTACTTTTATTTTTTATTTAAAAAAAAAAAACAACGTTATTTTCTGAGATACAATGTGTTTTGTGAATTCTCCATTATGGGTAATGTAGATTTGTTTACATGACTTGGCTTGAGATCTATAGTTTAATAAAAGCAGATTTAAAAGCAATTATATTCAAGATATTCTTTTTTTCAAATTTACTTTAGCTTCTGGAATACATTTGTCTTATGATTTTGTTGTTTACTGGTAATTCCCAAGTAAACAACCTCTACATTATGAATTGATTTTTAAAATTAAATATTCATTCTTTATAATCATAATAGAGTGCCTGTGGGAGGTCGCGCGCGTGTTTATGTGTATGTCCATATGTGGTAGTGTTGTGGGGGGTGTGTGTGTGTGTGCATGCGTGTGCGTGTATGCGCATGTGTGCAAGTGTGTTTTGTGTTCAAAAGCAACCCGTCTTGAATAGGATTTAAATTAGCAATCAGCAGTTTTAATTAAAGTCTTTGTGTCGACACTAGCACCTTTAGAAATATTTTATTTTTATAATTATGGTCAATAAGGCCCCCCAAATAGCTAGTGATGATGATGGTGACAATGATGATGATGATAATGATATTGATGATGATGATGACGATGATTATGTATGACTGTTGCTGATCTTGCTGCTGCCACTGATGAGGGCGACGCTGCTACTGCTTCTGTTGCTGCTATTGATAATACGGCTGTTACTGATCAATGTTTTAGTACAGTGTACACTTGCCACAATGTCAGCAGCAACAATCAGCTGAAGTTGAAAACTTTTAGTGCCCGCCTTTGTCAACATGTCTAGTTGACGTGGGGCAGTTTGGAAGGCAATCAATTCAACAGGGTTATAGCTTAGAGGCACACTCCATCCCAGTGCCCACCCTGAGTGTGTGTGAGCTTACGGACGTCTAAATAGTCAATATTTATTCGGCTGCTGGTTAACGATACTCTGTGCCGCTCGGTCCCATCGCTCATCATTTTAGAGTTCCAGTTCTTTTGTAATATCAGTAACGAGCTGTGAAATATCGATGGTCTGATGCTTGAGAATGTCCTGTTTGAGCTTGAAAACTCTTACTCCAGGCATTTAATGCCAAATGGTAGAGCAGTAAGAATAGCCGAATCCAAAATATTTCATTCTCCTTTCTTTGTCGGTAACTGAATAGCTCAGTGGTAGAACATTCGTCTGTCGTGCGGGTCGACTTGTTTCGACACTCTGTGGTGCGGGAAGATCATTCTCACAGGATTTAATTTTTTTATGACCTTTTATACGGCGTTTCCCCTCCCCAGGTATCGGCATCCTACAATACAACTGTCACTTCTGTCCAAATATGAATATGCATAAACTTAGGCTCTGCAGTGATTCGAACTATTAGTACTTTTATTACTACTGCTACTATACTTTTATTAAATCGTAATTCACGATAGTCTTCATACCCTCATGATTGTACTCAGACTCATAACGAGGAACTATGAAGAGAGGTAGCTCTTAGTACATATGCATACTGATATAATTATGCCCCTTAAATTGACGCTAGCAATCATTCATCAGACCATCATTACTGATGACTAGCAGCATACTGCACAGGGAAACTTGAATATCTGTTCAAACACTTCAGTGCCCGGGCGGGTTTCCAAGAGAAAACAATCAATTAATCATAACCTGTAACGCCGTGCGCAACATTTCCCATGTTCTTGTCCCTCCCCAAACCCGCGAACATTTACATTTTTATGTTGCGTTGGAAAGCTACTCATTGTATTTCCATCATGACCATCCTTAAAGTGAGTTTGAAGTCATTTTTCCAAACTCTTACGCTAGATAGTATGATCGTAGAAGAATGTATTACTCCACATTATTGAGATGAACGCTCTCAAAAAGGCGTGTAAACAGCGTAAAAGGACATTCGCTTCTTCGATAAGTACGTCACCTCCGGAATCTAGCACGAAAGTTCTCTCTGATACAGTAACTATGCGCTACTCAATACCACAGGCGCACAATTCTCCCGCTTGCTTAACTCACCACAAATAACGCCTTGGAGCACATTCGTCACAAACCGATACGTGTTGCGTTATTGTTTTGGGCGGCTGTGGATCAGCGTATAGTCTAAGGGAGATAATTCATTTATAATGCTATATAGCAGGCGTAACCTTTCAACGCTCGGACACGAAGACTAGATTCAATTTTCGACAATACTGGACGCACAAATGTATGAATACATATAAGCAAATATTCATCTTTTAGACACAGACAATTCCATAAGCTTTTTGATCTCAAACCTCAGGCGCACTCATTCCCCCTCTCTTCTCGTTCCCTCTCTCTCTTTCTTCGCAGGCAGGCCTATTGGTGAGAGATAACAAAATCACTTTTTTAAATTTTATTTTCGCCTTTTAAAAAATCCCCGCTTTATGCACACTCACGAGCAAACGCTGAAACCAGATTGACAGTTGCAAAAGTTGCAAAACAAATAAGCCGACCGGTTCAATAGAATTTCAAATTGATTGGTTAAATAAAGAGATGGAAATTGAGTAGATGTGTGTGTGTGTGTGTGAGTGTGCGTGTGTGATTGCGTGCGTGCCGGTCTGCCTGCGTGTATATGTGGGTGGGTTTAAGGAGAAGAGAGAGGAGAGAGAAAAATACCAGGCAGGAAATCCTCTAAAACTGGTTTGCATGCTTGCACTTTAGAAATCGCTTAAGGGAAAAAGAAGAATGTCGTTGCAGCTCAGCAGCTGATCACTTAAGAAAGGGCGCATCACCAGAAACTACACTCAAGGTCGCAGATACATTAATTTCACAAGATGGGCCCTAGAAGTCCTCTTTGTAGCAGGGTATGGATGCACCAGCAAAATGCAGCTAAAACTTTAAAAAGAGGAGGAGAAAGAGGGGGATGGGTAAATGGAAGGGACAGAGGGGAGGGGAGGGGAGTATCTTTAGGTACTGCGCATTAACCTTTTAAAAAAAAGTTAATTGAAATGCGCTGTGTTACTGTCGACGTCCTATACTTTTTCTGCGGGTTCCCGCGCACAGATAATTGAAATTTGATGTCATCCCACTCCCAGCATACCAAACAGACATCCGCAAAAGGAAAGGGCAGAATGGTACCTCACCGCTAGCATACCAAACAGACGCACACGAAAAGGGCGGATGCAAACAGAACGTCAAACAGAGATAAAGGAGTCTCCGGTCTTGCCAGGTACTATAATGAACCGTGGTCTTAACAGAAGGGTACTAGAAACATAAGAAGTGTTTGCACTCTGCTCAGGCTACGCGTTGTGCATGTGGTGCAGCACAAGAGTAGCCCCACCAGGCAAAAGCGTTACGTCCATCAAACATGCCATATCCGTTTGAGAAAAGGCAGGTCTTGAAACAGACAGGCAAACGATGGCATTGGAGCAGCTTTCTGACGCTCCATGCCATGGACATCACTTTCTCACTATCACGATAAGGAAACTATATGACGGCCTACTAGCGCCAAGATCTCATAATTACAAATATCATGAGATAATTACAACTAGCATGGGATAATTACAATTATCAAGGGATAATTACAATTATCATTGTAAATATCTTCGCGTGATCTTGTTTGTTTTATTGTTGGCTCTAGCTGTCCGCCTGGAAATGCGCCAAAAACGAAAATTGTAATTATCATATAATAATTACAATTTTAACTTCATAATTACCATTTTTACGTGATAATGCTTAATTTTGACTAAGGCGGCTTACTTTTGCCAAAACGTGCATTTACAGGTAGCAGTGATAATAGTAATTTAAATTAACGTGTTCTGTGTAATTCACGTTATGAGACTTAAAAGCGCCAAAACCTGATAAATACAAATACCATGTCATAATTACAAATACCAATGACATATTTAAAATTACCACGAAAAATTGTAATTGTCAAGTGAAAATTGCAAGTTTTGATTTTGGCCCCTTTCCAGACCTATCGCTAGAGCCAAAACTGAAAATAAAATAAACATAGCCACTCGGAGATATTTGTAATTTTTCAATAATAATTGTAATTATCCCTTGTTAATTTTAATTTTCCTATGATATTTGTAATTATCCCATGATACTTGTTATTATCATTTTTTTGCGATAGGAAGGCGTGGCAAATACTGATAATTATTAATTAACACTGTGGATTACCGGTATCTCTGTAAATTACAAAGAACACCTGTTAATTTCAATTATCTCGTTATAATGGTAACTTTCGGTTTTGTCGCTAGTAGACCATCATAGAACACTCTCAGGTATCTGTCCCGTGCTTATTTCCCTTGCCAGTGTGCCTATAAAGTATAAACCCAGGATGACGCCTATCGTCCGCTCATCGGCAAAAGCTCAGCGACTAATATGACAAATAAATAAAGAAGTAAATAAATAAGCAAAACAGTAAACAAATAAACATATAAAGAAACAAAGAAAGAAAGAAAGAAAGAAGAAAGAAAGAAAGAAATAAGAAAGAAAGAAAGAAATAAGAAAGAAAGATTACAGAAGAGCTGGAAGAAGAGTCAAAACAATGCACTGATTTGCTTTTGCCAGGGAGATTTCTTGGAAGAGCTGAAACAGAAGGAAGGAGATTGATGCGGGTATCTGTTTAATCAGTCCCCTGACACTGGGAGGATTGTAAACAACAAGGATTATGACCCAGACGCTTTCAACGCTCCAATTTCCTTTTAAACGATGCTGCTCCTTTTTTTCAATTTCCTTTGGTAAAGAGAACCTATACGAAGGAAAAGAACTCAAGCATCCTCTACGACAGTACCTCCTTTCACACGAATTGCACAAGTCTTCGTGCAAAAGAGTGACATGACTTTTGGCGCGGCAGTCAAGAGCGAGTATGGAAGAATGAATGCAAAGTCAAATCAGACAGGCGATTTTACATAGTTTAGCACCAGGGATTGCTTGATTTATCGGGAGCTGAGCAATTTGCATCTTTCTCTGCGGCTCTCCACTTCACTCTTTTAATCGATCGTCAGTTTCGTTTCATTTGCATACGGGCCTGTGAAATATCTAGCAGCTATGCATATGAGGCTACACTTTTATCCGCCAATGAGATTACAGCTCGGGGAACTCGTCTATGCAAATCACCCTTTTTTTTCCCTTCAAAAGTCCCAAGTCTGCTCCCAAAGTGATTAAGCAGTTGAAAATGACTTCAAAATAACTTTTTGATAATTTCCCATTTGTCTGGCCGCCGGAAGGGGGTAATATACTTGCCATATAATGCGTGGTGGTGTATGTTTGTAGACTACTTCATACGGACAGAGAGCTGGAGGGGGAAAAACTTTGATAAATTCCCATGCTCATATCTCAGCATTTGCCATGGACAGTTACTGTGGACTTCATGAAAGAAGTGATAAAGACTATAACGATACCTGCACCCAGCTACCTGCACCCATCTCATGCACCCACCCAGCCATCTGCACCCATCTCCTGCACCGACCAGCCATCTGCACCCATCTCCTGCACCGAGCTACCTACACCCGTCTCATGCACCCAGCTACCTGCACCCGTCTCATGCACCCAGCTACCACTCTTGTCTCCATCTATGGGAGGCGAGATATAGCAAACGCGCGCGCATTTGCGCTCGCAAATGCGCAAATGCGAGCGCAAGTGCGCTCGCATTTACGCGCGCAAATGCGCTCGCAAGTGCGCTCGCATTTGCGCGCGCGGTTGCTATGCCCGTTGCTATGAGGGTTTTGCTGAAAACTGTCAACGGAAAGGAACTGAAAATGAATAAAGCGCAGACGCCAAAGATTAAAGAAGGAAAAAATAGATCTAGCGTACATTTTGTAGTGGTTGGGCGCGGCTTTGTCACTGAGTAGCCTATAATAATATCATATGTGAGTTTAGAGATTGATGTTAATAATAAATGCAAGAAATATTTAATTTGTGCACGTCTCAAATTCTTTCACAGACACATTCTTTTCCGGGTATAATTTTTACGTGTATGGAGCGGAATATAGCAAATGCGAGCGCACTTGCGAGCGCATTTGCGCGCGTAAATGCGAGCGCACTTGCGAGCGCATTTGCGCTCGCATTTGCGCTCGCAAGTGCGCTCGCATTTGCTATATTCCGCTCCATACACGTAAAAATTATACCCGGAAAAGAATGTGTCTGTGAAAGAATTTGAGACGTGCACAAATTAAATATTTCTTGCATTTATTATTAACATCAATCTCTAAACTCACATATGATATTATTATAGGCTACTCAGTGACAAAGCCGCGCCCAACCACTACAAAATGTACGCTAGATCTATTTTTTTTTTCCTTCTTTAATCTTTGGCGTCTGCGCTTTGTTCATTTTCAGTTCCTTTCCATTGACAGTTTTCAGCAAAACCCTCATAGCAACGGGCGTAGCAACCGCGAGCGCAAATGCGAGCGCACTTGCGCTCGCATTTGCGCATTTGCGAGCGCAAATGCGAGATCAAATGCGCGCGCGTTTGCTATATCTCGCCTCCCATATCCATCCACAACATTCCATCACCAGGCTAGGTCTGCGCAGTTGTCTGGCGCATAGCTCACAGTCCACGACCTGTGACTTTTCCGCGTACTAGCTAGCTAGTATTGCTAAATAGTGAAGTGTTAAGCCTACTTGTAGTAACTAGCGTGCCTACTAACTGGCGAGTATCCCGATTTAGCGACAGTCCTAATAATTCTTTTTAAATGCAGATCTATTATTTTAGTACATTTTATTAAAACTACACAAAGCTGCTGTGTGGGTGCGTGTGTGCTTGTATGCTGAAGGTGTGTGTGGGGGTGGGGAGTGCGCGCGCGCGTTTGTTTGTGTGTGTGGGAGGGAGTGGGGGAGGATGAATGCATGTGTACGTGGACGCATGTGCGGGTATGGATATACAAAGTACAAAGGCCATACCCTTGTGTTTAGTGAAATGCGTGCTTGCCTTTGTTTTGTTTATTGTTCACACAACTATTTGTCTTGCATTTTTATCTGTATTTTTTTAACATTAATATTTGTTATCTTTATAATAGTATTGATGTCACTCACAACTTCCATTTTATTGGAATAAAGAATTTTTTCTGACCTTTACAAGACCAAGTATCAAATTACGGGAGATAGCTTATTGTTACGTTGAAACGCGAAGGATAGTATGTCTGAAGCGCGCACGATAGATATAATCGTTTCGCTTTGCAAAGTATTCAATAATAGAGTTTATTTACCTTTGATTTGAGTTTGCATTGTTGTTAGAGGAAGCTTTGTATAACGTTGATAATTTTCGTTGGTCGATATTATTGGAGAATTCTCTAGATTTGCGTGTTTACGGTCGATCGAAGATTCCCGATAAATGTAAATATTTGAGAACATTCTTGGAATGTGAGGAAAGATGTATGACGTAAGTCAGTGATGACGAACTTTAGTTTGATTGGTGGTAAAGCGTCATCGGGAACATTCTGACGTTATCTCGATCGAGAGAAAAACTATAAAAATGGATGCTCTGTGTGTGAGAGAGTGTTGTTGTAAAAAAGTGAAAAGGCGATTGTATGCAGTTGTTGATGTGTGCTGAATAAAAGTGGAAAACTTCATACGTCGACTCTGTGACTTGTATACTGATTGAACGGGTTGCGTGGATAAACGAATCCGAGTTTACATCTATCAGGAGAATTCAAGCATTGGGGCTGAATCAACTACTGATAGAAAAACACCAACATTCAATCGAGTGTAACACTTATAAACCTTACAGACCGAGATATCTAGGAAGTTACTACAAAGGATCCTCTCACCTTAACAGTAACATCTGAACTTCGGAAAAAGACATCTGAAAATTGCTCTTGCATAGCGCTCTTACGAACTGAAAGAGCTGTTCAAGGCACTGGCCACAATTATGATCTCACTCAAACCGCCCAAGATCAGACGTCAACTTGCAATATCAAGCGAACTATCAAACAATCATAATCACTGAGCCATCCTGATAAATCTAAATGTCTGCGTCTCAGCTGTCCTTTTGATTATAGAATGGGGTCGATTCTCTAACGTACCGGCCGATCCTCTAACATACCCCGCTGCGGCGACAAGTGGTAACGTGTACCACCGATTATCGAGTCATTCCAGAAAATGCGAGGAAAAATCTACCGTCACAATCGAGAATCGAACCCAGGATCTCTTGAATACCGGGCGAGCTTTCTACCACTAAATCAATCTATTTGCTGGCAGGCTAAAGCGAAACACTCAGTCAGCATACAACAGCGGCCCTTCTATTATATAGAGTGCTAGCAAGTACGTATTACACAAAGATAATTATCTAACCATCGCAGAGTGATACCGTCAACTGCGATGGAAAACCTTCATTGGCAATACTGCGAGTGGGGGCCTCGGGCGGCTTGAGTTAGATCCTGTATCGGTCAGCGCCTTGAGCTGCTCCTAAAGCTGGAAATAGCGCTATATAAACACTATTGAATAAAATAAAATAAGTCTTGGGTTCGCGTTGCCGTTCTGCAACGCTCAACAACAACATCACAAAGAAAAAAAAAAACCACACACACACCACTAACAACAAACAAAAATAAAAACATTCACACCCATACATACACAACCAAACACATACATACATACATACATACATACATACATACATACATACATACATACATACATACATACATACATACATACATACACACAAATGAGCAGAAACTCGTATGACCTTACCTGAAACATGCCCCACTGCATGGAGACCTCAGCGACGGGCCCGGTGACGCTGTAGCAGGCATCGCCAAACAGAATGGCCTCAGTCGTGTTCTTGTCGTACATCATGTCAAAAAAGGCCTTTGTCGCCACCGCCATGTCGCACTGAAACGATAAAAACGAGGGAGAATATTACTTTTAGGCATAAGTATTTAGAAATATATGTATGTATGCACAGTAATGTATCAGAGATAATACCATAGGCCTATAAAATAATTGTTCTGAGGAAGAAACATCAACTATAAAAACGAGGTAGAATATTACTTTAGGCATACAGAATATATAATAAATCATAAGTCAGGAATAAAAGTGCTATATTGAAAAAAAAAAACAGGCCTATAAATATTCATTTTTAGACAGGACCGGAGAAAAAAAAAGTCACACACTCTGCTCTTCACAAGCAAAAGAACACAAAACGTTCCAGTGAGTACGCTACTTCTAATTATTGCCCTCAGTATGTCATCACAATCATCATCATCATCATCATCTTCTTCTTCTTTTTTTTATTTTTCTAAATGCAAAACAAAGACAGATGGAAGGGAATGCGAATAATTGCGCCATTGTAACAAAACGGGCTTTGGGGTCATATGAGTGCTTTCCATTCTGTTTCTAAAATAAACTTCGCAACGGGTTTCTTTTAAAGAAATGAAACGTCGACAAATTTAGCGTCCACAGGGAAAGGAACTAAACTTTTCAATGCATGTACACTTTACTTCCTTTTAAACAACAACAACAACAACAAACAACAAACAACAAACACTTTCAACCTTTAAAACACAAAGGATCAGTCCTGCTCGAGTTCTTTTCACCTCACACAGGAACGAAAAAACAAGCAGATCAGAGAATACGCTTTAAACCCAAACTCAGAGGAACCTCCACATCTCCCCACACCCTCCCCACCCCACCCCACCCTCTTACTGGTTTCTGGAAATGCAGGCACAGCGGATATAAGTGAAACAACGTGTGTGCATGATGAATGCGCGGATGTGTTCGTGCGTCCCCTCGATGAAATGGGCGTTAACTAAACAGCCAACAACAACAGCGCTACAAATATAAATAAATAAATAAATAAATAAATAAATACCAACCCAAAGATTCGGTGTTACTGGCCTTGAAGGTAAAAGAAAAGGGAAAGAACTGGCAGTAAGTACAGCTGTAAGTACAAAAAACATATAAATCAAAAGAGACCTTGTTCCTCCTCCCTACCTAAACCCACTCACCGCCCAACATCCCTCCCCTTCCCTCACCTCAATCCTCACTACCCCTAAATGCTATAGAATACAAAGGCTCAGCCCCGTCAGTTTTTACTGAGGTTGACATACAGACATCTCTCCGGGGACAGATACCGGAAATGCAGGGCAGCCATCTTTGACAGGAAAAGGGAGATAAGTCTCGACAATCAGTGACGTGGAAAAAGAAGTGATTGGAGGAGAACGAAAATGAAATGAAACTAAAAACGATTCCTGCAGAGAAGTGGGAATAAATTTATAGTAATGGATATTGGATCGCTACGGCCGGTTGGTCCGAAAACGTGATCCTATCATTCTTCACTCTCAACTCGCCTCAACGCCTTTCATTCCCTCCCTCACACTTCCACTTCCATTCCTCCCCACACTCTCCCCTTCCCCCTACTCACACAAAGTGGCATTTCATAGAATACAGTGGGAGAGCTTAATGTACAAAGTCAAGAGGCGAAGATTCAAAGAAAATGATGATGACCATTATCCATGTAATTAATAGCTGTCACCTTCCTGCTTGATAGGACATTGCTGCCTACGTACAAGGCAGCATTCTGATTTTCAACTCGAAGAAGAAAGTAGACCTACACAGAACTAATCGACTTGTGAGTACAAAATGGCCAGACAGATAATAAGCAGTCTGCACACAACGGCCGAAAGCAAAAATAGAAGTAGCCGTTTATTTTAAATATTCGGTCTTGTCCCTTGAGAATAATTCACAAAAAGTTACGAAGAATGTCCTTTGGCCACTTTCAAACCAAAAAGCTCCTCTCTAGTCTTTCTTTAATGAACTTTGTCTCTCTGCATGCATTCTTAAAGTTGGAAATTTAAAAGAAGACAAGTCATCAACAACAAAAGTATGTAGGTTTATTAATCTTCACACACACACACCCACACACACACACACACACACACACCCACACACACTTTTAATGTTAATTCCGTAACATAGCACATATGTACATAGATCATCATCATAATTATCATTCATAAATATAAGCTAAACATCCTTGTTTATTCCAGTCAAATTCAGACCAGGGCGACTTTCTCTAAAGATTGTAATTATATATATAGCTCTTTGAGCTATTGTTATTTAATTAATTTATTTATTTAATCCCTTTTAAGTTGTAATCTCTACTGACAGGTTTCCAATAAGCTGCAACTTGCCATGTTTGCCCCAGGCTGCATTGGGGAGTTCCTCACACCGACACAACTGTCAACCAATGAGAAGAACGTCAACAACGAAAGAATATCAACAACGAGCCATCTGGCCGTCTGGCCGTACAGGGAAGCTAGACTACAGTTGACTAGTTTGATAAACAAATTGGATGGATGGTCACACAAAAGGAGAACATATATAAACAAGAAACGAATAAATAAATTAATTAAATAATTAATTACCAAAAACAACAACAACAATACTACTACTACTACTACTACTACTAGTACTACTACTACTACTACTACTATTACTACTACTACTAAATAAATACATAAATAAATAAACGAATTAATTAATTAATTTAAAAACTCTATCAGTTGCCCTAGAAACGGAGCAATTGGAGATCCAATAAACATTTTCCCTAACGTAGTACAAACAAAATGAATATTTTCCGTAGCTGTTACATTGTTAGGTAGACTATTACGAAAGTGATTGCAATCAAAATTGTGTTTCAAAGAAAAAAAAAATATCGTTACATACACTTTGAATATTCGTACAATAATTAGTTCTTATAGGAAGAAGAATCGTAAGGCTGGATGGTATTTTCATTCAAAACTGTTATTGTGAATTACAGCAATACGACTCATTGCTGAGACCTCAATCATCCCAGTTCAAGGATATGTCACCTGGAAGTGGTCTGCCATGTTACAATCAGATGAAACAAACATCAAGGCTGGATGATTCCAACAGGAGTGTTGATGATGCTTGAACCTGATAATGGTGATAACTGGTGGTGGTGGTGGTGATGATGATGATGATGACGATGATGATGACGGCGACGATGATGATGGAGGAGGAACAGCTTTTATTATTATTTTTAAAATTATTATTATTATTATTATTATTATTATTATTATTATTATTATTATTATTATTATTATTATTATTATTATTATTATTATTAAAGGACAACAGAATCGAAAGACTCTCCAGGAGCATTATTAGTCAACATGACACAGATGGTCTATTCTCTTCAAGTTTAAAGACAAAAATTCACCAGCAATTAAACGCTCTCTCTCTCTCTCTCTCTCTCTCTCTCTCTCTCTCTCTCTCTCTCTCTCTCTCTCTCTCTCTCTCTCTCTCTCTCTCCTCTCTCTCTCTCTTTCCCCTCTCTTTCTCTCTCCCTCCCTTTGTCTGTTGTCAAGGTCAACACAGATTTTGTGTATTTTTGCACATTTTCCACAGCATCCATCATCAAGTCATTACGACTCGCTGCATCGTCCGGCCAAATCATATTTCGCAAAATGGAAGCTATCTGGACGCACACCGGCTTATTCCCTCCCTTGTCTGTTCTCCTGCAAGAGAAGATCACATTTCTGACGCGACGTCGTTACGGAAAGGACGACGTTGTCAGCAATGACGTAAAAGTACGATGACAATGATGATTGAGTAGTTCCTCTTATTGGGGATGCGAGAACGCTTTGGGTCGCAACGCGGACAGTTTAAAAACAAAAATGGCAAGCAATTTCAATGTAAATCTCCAGACACTCATACACATAGATGAAACTTCGCATTTTCCAAAATGTTAATTTCTTTGGCGGTGCTGTGTTTGGGCTTTATCACAAAGAAGCAAAATGAAAACACGAAACGATGGACAACAACAACAACAACAACAACAACAACAACAATCAAAATCGTTTCAGCCAACTTTGAGATACACCGCAAAACCTGTTTAGAAAATGATGGAAGCACAACGACCTTGACCTTTAAGAAAATGCAAATATGAATTATCTAAAATGCTTAAAAAGTAGTTTAAAAGTATCTGCCTAGTAACACTAATCAAATTCGGTTAAGCCTTTTTTTTTTAGATAAGGTAAAAAATGGTGTCTGTGTACACACACACGCACACACACAAACACAGACACAAGCACACACACATTCATTAATTAACACCCACACAAACACACACACACACACACACACACACACACACACACACACACACAAGTCGGTCACTATTTAACTATACCAATTCCAGATAATTACAACAATTAGTTTCCAAATAATTAAATCAATAATTTCTCTACCATAATTTTTTCCAATAATCAAAGCGATACACGGCGGAATATAAACATACAATGTGCTACTAATATTTCCACTAGTTTGGAAGTTGTCTTCCTGCAGGCTTGTTTAACATGATTGCCACTAGGTAACGCTCTCCGCACTCGTTGTCGTCGTTGTTATAGTTCAAGTTGTTGTTCACTGCTTCCTTCTTCTTCTCATCATCACCATCGTCACCACCGCAATCACCACCTCCACCACAATCACCACCACCATCATAATCATTATTATCATCATCGTTCGATTCCACACTGTTTTATCGCAACCAATGCCCTTAATGACAACAAAAGCAGCTTGGATGCAGCACTATACACGCTAAGTGGTCCCAGGACAGCCATTGGCCCTTTGGTTAGCTTTCCTGCTAACTCAGCCATAGTGAATTTTATATCATCCAGCCCCAATGATGTTTTGTTTCGTTTTCTCCTAAGAGAATTTCCCAGGTAAAGCAGTCACAACAATAATTATAGAATATTTTCCCTGAATCAGTTTTATTCGTATGTTTGGCAGAAGTACAACCTGATTTCAACAAAGATGCTTCTCTATGTTATGGCATTGACTCCAGTATTCTTTTCATTGCCTCTACTGTTTGTGATACATGATAGATTTTCATATTATGGCTTTAACAATAATACTTCCTTGTGTCACTATATAACCAAAGTGGCAGGGCACTGACTCCAGTATGTAACTTTCAATAACGGATTTCCCTCGCGTCAGTGATAACAAATGTTGTTTAATTGATTAGACGTACTTTACAAAAACTGCCTTAACAACGATTACTTCCGTATGTCAATCTGTGTTAGAGTTCTCATTATGGCCTTGACAATACATACTTCCCTATTTCACCTATATAAAAATATGTGAGGGCACCGACTCCAGTCTGCGGTCTCAATAATAATAATAATAATAATAATAATAATAATAATAATAATAATAATAATAATAATAATAATAATAATATTCATAATATTCATAATAGTCATAATAGTCATAATAATAATATAATAATTGACATAATAATAATAATAAAATAATAATAATAATAATAATAATAATAATAATAATAATAATAATAATAATAATTATTATTATTATTATTATTATTATTATTTAATCGTTCTTATGTAGCGCTTTTCCATTTTAAAAGCTACACAAGGCGCTGGTCGATACAGGATCTAACTCCATCCGCCCGAGATGCCCACTTGCAACCTTTGGGCTCATAACCTGACGCCCAGACAACTGAGCACAATCCTGGTGATGGCCCGCACTATAACTGTCACTTATTTGCAGAGAACAAAATTCACCGGTAAAAAGTGTCGCAATCGCATATATTCATTCTTTTCCCGTGTGCGTTTTTGCAAGGCAGCAGAGATCGAGAAGAGTGAGAAGAGAACGTGTCCAAGAGTCAGTGGCAAACAAGATTTAAAATATGGTCGAGACCAGTTTCAGTGGAATGATCAGAACGGTAGGCAAACTAACATGGGCAGAAAAGGCTGTTGGAAGCAAGATGTTCATTTAACCGCTTCGGGACAATCTTTTGAAGTAGTTTTGATAGGAATGGGAGGTTAGTTCTTGAGATCGTTGTTATCCAGATTAGACTTATTTAGAAGTGGTCGAACGATGGCAGTTTCAGTTTTAAAGCAAGGTGGACACAACCAGATTGAAGAGAGAAGTTGATTATGTTTGTGATAGCTGGGAGGAGGTGTGGAATGCATTGAAAGAGAACTCTTGCTGGAATGGGGTCTATTTCATAGGATTTCATAGACATGGATTTTAATGTCTTAGCAACATCATCTTCAAAGACAGAGTGAAAACTTAAGTAAGGGGTTCCAGAAAAGGGTGAGTCAAGAGGACAGGGAGTAGTTTGATCACCTTTTTTTAACTGAAGCAAACATCATTCACAACATTGGCCCTTTGAAACGGTGGATACTGTTTTATGCAAGAAGGACTGTGGGGACACCACAAACAATGCGCCAAGTGCTAAAAAAAACAAGTGGTACAATTACTAAAGTAATGAATGGTGGTAGATGAATTATTAACTGACAACGTACAATACACCATCACTGTTAGTGTAAGATGTATTTCATCCGTAATAACAACAGTAAACTCGT
Organism: Oncomelania hupensis; assembly: GCA_036898135.1. NCBI lineage: Eukaryota > Metazoa > Mollusca > Gastropoda > Littorinimorpha > Pomatiopsidae > Oncomelania > Oncomelania hupensis. Next base: position 37,559,333 of record CM072517.1, on the reverse strand, counting down.
CACAAACATGTTTGTCGAGCTGATACATAATGAAAACCTGGCCTATACAAAACCTGGCCTACACAAAACGGCTGTTGGCCATTAACTAGTCAATGCGCGTTGCGCTTGGCTTTATATTGAACCGCTGTACATGGAAAGATGTAATAGTTGTGACTACATCAGTAAATGGGAACCTATTGAAGACAAATATAGGCTACAATTGCGGTTCCAGTCTTTAGGGAATGCCAGCATTGTCAAATAATGTGAGAATCCTTAACTAAATGCCAGTCGGTCTCTGATGACTTGGCGTGGCCTCAGTTCGTAGGCTCAACAACCCTGATAAATGGATCACGTGCTTCTGCGAACATAACAGATCCAGACAAGGCGAGATAGGCAGCCTGGGGCGCATCTCTCTATTGCCAGAGAGAGGATGCTGGAGTCTTCCACAAGGGAATGGAAATAACTATAACACCGATCTCTTTAGATCGCCGAGCTTGCTTTGCATGCGATAGAAGAGCAAGCGCGTGTATGGCATCCCGAGTTGGCTTGTAACTTCTCAGGGAGCATTTTAGCTGGATACGTGTATAAAGACTCTATTAATCTGGTGTGTTGTTTCTTGTTCAACCTTTCTAATTGTACTAGTAAAGTAAGCGTGCGCTGCCTGAATATGTGTAAGGCTTATAATTTCATGCTAAAGTATATATATGCAGACCATTCGATTCGTCCTACACGCTCAAGCGTTAGAGAGTTAAACTTTGTTCTCGGACTAAGTTAGTGTAAAACTAGGAGCTCAACGTAGTCTCTAGATTATTCTGACGTAAAACTGTTGCGGGAAAATGCAGCAAGTTCTGCGCTTTGAACTGATATATAATTGGGGAAAAAGCGCTATATAAATACACTTATTGTTATTATTATTATTATTATTATTATTATTATTATTATTATTATTATTATTATTATTATTATTATTATTATTATTACCACCAGATAAAGTGGCGTATATTCTCAAGTTATAATTCTGTTTGCGTCCAATAAAACCAACAACCCCACTCTATCAGAATAATTAAGATTTCGACAAGATTTTATGCGATACTGCGTTTTCTGCAAGAGCTACGCTACTCGTTTACCACCAAAACAATTGTGATTTTAACAGGTCGAGTTTGTTTTGTTTCCAAGCCACAAACCAACAAAGGGAAATACAATATAGAAAGACTCTTCAGAAGAAAAAAAAATTTCAAGTTTACAACTGAAAACTTTCAGTCGTTAATATAAAGGAAAATACTAGCGTTCGTACCCTTGTCAAAAACAACAACCACTACAAGGGGTGTCGGATAGCGCAGTGGTTGGAGCAGTCGCTACTGTGTCGCAAGTTAAGCACCATCCAGTGCGGTTAGCACTTGGATGGGTGACCGCAAAACGTGAAGCGACAAATAACAACGCCCCCAGTTGACTCAACTGTGACTGAGTACCTACTCTCTTAAGGGTGGGGAAGCTAAAGCAGCGAGGAAGAGAGATGGGCATTGTCACGAACTGGCTAGTTTTAACTCTGCTTGTTGACTATTTAGCCATGTGTAGTGTTTGTAACAGTAGAGAAGTTAGACTATTACACAGCAGCAATTAAATTACACAGCAAACCACACACAGCGAGCGAGCCACCCACATCGCAGTGAGTCAGCACTTGAGCTTTGAATCGGACCGTTTTAACCAATCAGAGCAGGCTCAGTGGGTAGAGCAGTTTGACTGTGTCAGAGCCTAACACAGTTGAATCAGTCGTGTGTGAGACGAGGTAGAGTCAACATCTCCACAGCTAGAGAAATCTCTACACTCATAGACCAGGAAGCAGGACTTAGGAATCTTAGAATTCTCTCAAGTCATCATGGGCCTGAACTTGTCAGACAGGTAAATGAACACCCTTCTGTTTCATCGTGATATATTTGTATTATTGTTGAAATTATGTTTGTGGAATTTGCTATGCATAAATGTGAATTGTTAATCCGAATTTGCGTGACCACGTGGAAGAGCCTACCACGAGGCGAAACACGACCGGTTGCGCCGCCATGTTGTATCCCGTACGGAACCACTGTTGTCTAACTTATATGTATGTTTGCAGACCAGTGGCTGTACCACTGAATGTTTATTTTATTATTAATTCTGTATGTGTATAGTTAGACACGATTTATATTTATGTATGTATAGGAATTTAGAGTGAGATTCCAGTGGAACCCGGAAGTAGCAGAATGTTCGTCGCTTATGTATAGAGATGTGGAGCTATCACTGAGGGCTACTTTGGCTTTCAGTGAGACGCTCTGCACAAACCGATTATTCAAGGTTGTGCAGAATTTCGTCTCTTATATTACAGACGAGCAGGCGAGCTATCCCGAGCTATCCCGAGCTATCCGGTGCACCCCACTCCACAGAAACGACTAGTTGGTTGAGGAGACTCTACCGCACAAGACGGAAAGAGCCACCCGAAGAAACACCCTGTCAGACCCCACAGCGTGGCAAGGGAACCCAACTACACAACGACACAGGTGGACCAGAAGCTACCTCACAGAAGGACTTCGAACACCCCACACATGAGTTAAGTGCATAAGGCGAAGGTGCACTTAAACTGATCATAACAGGACCACAGTAGTCCAACTCTTCAGAAACTGTAAAACGGACCACAGTAGTCCAAATCTACATAAACTTATAGCAAAGTGCCCGAGGAAGAAATAACAGCTGCCTAGACTATCAGCGATCGAACTATTAGCAGGAAAGAGACTTTTTAAGTTAGATTAGTACTTAGAGAATCTTGTATAGAGTAGAAGAAATAAATGTGTGATTTTAACTGTTATCAAGTGGCTGGACTACATATGATTCATAGCCGTGTGAAAGCTAGTGTGACAGTAATCTTTTACCATTTTCTATCTATTTCTGTACCCCAACCTTAACACAGAACGAGCTAAACAAATAAATTTATTAAAGTAATTCATAGGGTGACGTACTAGCAGTTCCCACCGAATAAACGTGAGGGTCCATAATTCCATTGTGCAGAGCCCATAAACCCCACGTGACACTTTAATTGGCGAGCCTAGCCAGGATCTGTGTATAATAGGAATTGGGTATAACCGGACCTAAGTACAATAAAATTAGGTAACAGTAGAAGTAGAATTACTTAGAATAGTGTAAAGGTATAACACTGATCAGTTGTGGTGCACTATTCTTTAGTTAAAAACTTTTTTGCTTCAAATATTTTTGTGCCTGTATGTTGCATTGTTCTTTTGCAGGTTTTGCTTAAATAACTGTTGTATGCCATTTGACTTTTGTTTTATTCTATTATTGATTACGAATTGTATGGTCTTTGCATTGTGTTTATTGAATTGCAATATTGCTAGTGTTTTGGTATTCCACTTGATTCAGAGGTTGATCATAGACACGTTTGGCAATGTCGGACCCAGTGGCCTTGAGATTGCGTTTCAAGGAATTGGGAGAAGCTTTACACTTAGCAGGGGCAGACCTACTTGCGTATATCAATGCAGAGGTAGAGAAACAGGAGGCTAAGGCAGAGAGAGCAGCAGAGAGAGAGGCAAAGAAGTTAGAAGCGGAGAGAGAGGCGAAGAAATTGGAAGCAGAGCAAAAGAAATTAGAACTAGAGCAGAAGAAATTAGAAGCAGAGCAGAAGAAATTAGAGGCAGAGAGAGAAACGAGGAAATTAGAGCTAGAGGCAGAAAGAGAACAGAAGAAGGAAGCATTAGCAGCAGAGAGAGAAGCAGAAAGTAGGAGATGGGAGTATGAGAGGGCAGAAAAGGAAAAAGACAGACAGCATGAGTTAGAGCTAAGAAGATTGGGATCAGGAGCTTCAAGTTCTTCCTCAACCCCTCCCCACTCAGATCAGCTAGAGGTAGCATCCAACCCTGTACAAGGAATGTCATGTCCACTGGGAACATTCAATGAGAGAGAAGAAGGTCTAGATCTCTATCTGACTAGGTTTGAGCGTCTAGCAACAGAGTACAAACTAGATCCCACTCATTGGTCTTTTAAGCTTAGCCAAGGGCTTAGAGGAAAGGCTTATGACATCTACAGTAAGCTACCGACTGACAGAGTAACTGACTATCACAAAGTAAAAGAGGCACTCCTAACGGGATTCGAACTGACAGGAGAATGCTACCGGCAAAAGTTCCGCACCAATCGGAGAGTGAAAGGAGAGAGCTATGCGCAGTTCGCGGATCGGTTGTCCACAACGCTGGATAAGTGGATTAGCCAGTAAGCCACGGCAAAGACGTATGATGGACTGACAGAACTGTTAGTATGGGAACAGCTACGGGAAACCATGACCCCCGAGCTGAGAACATTCTCAGTAGAGCAGGGCGCGGAAAGACTGGAGGATCTGGTCAAGGTCGCAGATAGGTACGTGGCCGCCCACGGAGAAGCCAAGAGCTTCAGGCGAGACCTAAAGCCTAACGGGAAAGAGGCGCAGAAACGAAGCCCTAACCGGGAAGAGCGCACCGCGAATAAGCCGAATAACCCCAGACCTGGGCAAAATAAAGGACCCAACGCGGAATTCGGGAAAAGAGGTCCCGCAGAACAGAGACGGTATTGTTCGTTCTGCAACAGAAACAATCACTCCACCGCAGAATGTTTCAAGTTGGCCGCACAACGTAGGGAAGAGCGCGAAAGCCGGCCAGCGCACAGAGTTCTAACTCAAAGCAGCGGTAACAAGCCACACACGATCGGAGATCACCCATCGGTGACAGACACGGTCAAGGTCAACGGAAAAGAAGCGAACTGTCTGTATGACACAGGTCTATCATACGACGCGATAGTTAGCGAATCTCTTGTATCGCGCGCGGACCTGACAGACAAGACAGTCGACTTACAAGGAGCAGACTTGACGAAACCGACGACTACTTGCCCAATAGCATGGATAGAAGTAGAGAGTAGGTACGTCACAGGACGAATCCAAGCAGCTGTTTTACAGAAACCCCTGTATGATCTAGTGCTAGGTTGTAGGTATGTGTTCTTAGGCACGCCCCCTAAAACTGTAGAGATAGCTGCAGTGCAAACCAGGGCCCAAGCTAAAACCCAACCACCTGTCGCGTTAGGACTAGTTTTAACTCTGCTTGTTGACTATTTAGCCTTGTGTAGTCTTTGTAACAGTAGAGAGTCAGTAAATTACACAGTAGCAATAAAAGTACACACAGCGAGCCAGACCCCCACACAGCTTAGTGACTCAGCACTGTGTGCGAGAGTCGTAAACATTTTACCCAATGAGAGCTTTGAATCGGACCGTTTTAACCAATCAGAGCAGGCTCAGTGGGTAGAGCAGTTTTGACTGTGTCAGAACCTAAGACAGTTTGAATCAGTCGTGTGTGAGACGAGGTAGAGTCAACATCTCCACAGCTAGAGAAATCTCTACACTCATAGACCAGGAAGCAGGACTTTGAAATCTTAGAATTCTCTCAAGTCATCACGGGCCTGAACTTGTCAAACAGGTAAATGAACACCCTTCTGTTTCATCGTGATATATTTGTATTATTGTTGAAATTATGTTTGAAGAATTTGCTATGCATAAATGTGAATTATTAATCCGAATTTGCCGTACCACGTGAAAGAGCCGACAACGAGGCGAAACACGACCGGTTGCGCCGCCATGTTGTATCCCGTACGGAACCACTGTTGTTTAACTTATATGTATGTTTGCAGACCAGTGGCTGTACCCGTGAATGTTATAATATTATTAATTCTGGATGTGTATAGTTAGCCACGATTGATATTTATGTATGTATAGGAATTTAGAGTGAGATTCCAGTGGAACCCGGAAGTAGCAGAATGTTCGTCGCTTATGTATAGAGATGTGGAGCTATCACTGAGGGCTACTTGGCTTTCAGTGAGACGCTCTGCACAAACCGATTATTCAGGGTTGTGCAGAATTTCGTCTCTTATATTACAGACGAGCAGGCGAGCTATCCCGAGCTATCCCGAGCTATCCTGTGCGTCCCACTCCACAGAAACGACTATAGTTGGTTGAGGAACCTCTACCGCACAAGACGGAAAGAGCTACCCTGAAGAAACACCCTGTCAGACCCCACAGCGTGGCAAGGGAACCCAACTACACAACGACACAGGTGGACCAGAAGCTACCTCACAGAAGGACTTCGAACACCCCACACATGAGTTAAGTGCATAAGGCGAAGGTGCACTTAAACTGATCATAACAGGACCACAGTAGTCCAACTCTTCAGAAACTGTAAAACGGACCACAGTAGTCCAAATCTACATGAAATATAATAGAAAGTGCCCGAGGAAGATATAACAGCTGCCTAGACTATCAGCGATCGAACTATTAGCATTGAAAGAGACTTTTTAAGTTAGATTAGTACTTAGAGAATCTTGTATAGAGTAGAAGAAATAAATGTGTGATTTTAACTGTTATCAAGTGGCTGGACTACATATGATTCATAGCCGTGTGAAAGCTAGTGTGACAGTAATCTTTTACCATTTTTCTATCTATTTCTGTACCCCAACCTTAACACAGAACGAGCTAAACAAATAAATTTATTAAAGTAATTCATAGGGTGACTTACTAGCAGTTCCCACTGAATAAACGTGAGGGTCCATAATTCCATTGTGCAGAGCCCATAAACCCCACGTGACACCACCCCAGCCCGAGTTCGCTCCGAATCCAGGACTCGAAGAGATCAAAACAGCACAGAAAGAAGACACCTCGATAGCGAAGTGCTTCCAGAAGCTACCCAAGGCGCACACACCCCCGCACAAGGGAGACTTCTACATGGAAGAGGGAGTTCTACATCGACAAGGAGATGGAGATCACACCCAACTAGTACTACCAGCCACCCTTCGAGCCCAAGTACTAGAACTAGGCCACAGCATGCCACTCAGCGGACACATGGGAATTGGAGCCACAGTGCAGAGAATCAGCGCACACTACTATTGGCCAGGAATCACGGAGGATGTCAAGCGCTACGTGAAATCTTGCCACCAATGTCAACGATATTCCCCGCGACATCACACCGTACCAGTTACCTTAGGACCATCGGTAGTAGTCGGCGTGCCATTCCAGCAAGTCTCAGTAGACATAGTGGGACCACTGCCCATGACCAAGAAGAGGAACAGATTTCTACTCACACTCGTCGACGCATGTACGATGTGGTGCGAAGCAGTCCCGTTGCCAGCGATCGACACCAAGAAGATTGCAGATGCACTCATCGCCATCTTTACCAGAGTCGGATTCCCGGACAGCATTAGAACGGACAACGGATCTCAGTTCACCGGCCGCCTGATGCAAGACGTGTTCGAGTTGATACAAGTTCATCACATTCGCACACCACCATACCACCCAGCCAGCAACGGACAAGTAGAAAGACTGAATGGAACCCTTCTCACCATCCTCAGGAAAGTCGCCGACGACAATCCAGAAGCGTGGGACACCTACGTGAATGCGGCACTGTTCGCATACAGAGAAACGCCCCATGCAGCCACAGGCTACACCCCGTCAACATTGCTATTCGGCAGACCTCTAGCCGGACCGCTAGAAGCCCTACGCAGAAGTTGGACGGAGGCCAAGATAGACGACACACCAAGAGGTGCCACCAAGTACGTCGCAGACCTGCAGGAAACCCTCAAAGCAACGTGGAAGAAAGCTGGTGAAGCACTGAAGAAGGCAAGAGCCCGTCAGGCGAAGTACTACAACCGCCACGCGAAGGACAGAGAACTGCAAGTCGGCGATCAAGTGCTACTCTTACTTCCAAGTGGAACCAACAAGCTGGACATCGCTTGGAGAGGACCGTACCGGGTGACTGCCAAGAAATCCAAGACAGTCTACCAAGTAGAGGTGAACGGGAGAGCCCGATACCACCACATCAATCTCCTTAAGAAGTACACGGACCGACCAGCGACCCCCGGCACACACACATGGATGGCCATCGCCATCGCGGAAGAAGTTCATCCCCAACTACAACAGCATCGCAGTAACACGGACAAATGGAACCCGGAAAATCGCCCCGGACAAAGTCGTATGGACAGCCGAATGCGAGACAGCATTCCACACACTCAAGGACAGAATGGCATCGGCGCCAGTACTCCACCTACCCGATTTGACTCAGCCTTTCGTTCTACGCACCGACGCAAGCGACTTAGGCCTCGGAGCAGTACTGCTACAGCGCGACCCCAAGAATGCAGAGACGCTATTCCCCGTCGCCTACGCCAGCAGAAAATTGAGACCCGCCGAGACCCACTACGCCACGTCGGAGAAAGAATGTCTTGGACTAGTCTGGGCCATACAGAAATTCCAACTCTACCTGTATGGGACCCACTTCACAGTTCAGGTGGACCACCAACCACTATCGTTCCTGGCAGCCTCCAAGTCTTTGAACTCTCGCCTGATGCGATGGGCACTCACCCTTCAGGCATACTCATTCCAAATCGAGTACATCCCCGGCAAAGAGAACCACGGAGCCGACTACCTCAGTCGCCATCTCGTGGAGGACACAGCAGCTGTCGCCCACCCAACACAACTAAGGGCCACAGCACCAGAAATCGTCCCCGCCCAATTAAAACCCTGTCACTAGTGTCCATAGCTACCTGGCACAGCATTGCAGCTCAGGTAGAGCAACTTAACTAGTGTGTAAATAGGAGCCTAGGATAGTGCAGTGTTAAACTAGGCTCTGTAGTAGAAAAAGGTCGAATCCAGTAGTCATCGCCTTTTTTCAGTTGAGGGAGCCTGTCACGAACTGGCTAGTTTTAACTCTGCTTGTTGACTATTTAGCCATGTGTAGTGTTTGTAACAGTAGAGAAGTTAGACTATTACACAGCAGCAATTAAATTACACAGCAAACCACACACAGCGAGCGAGCCACCCACATCGCAGTGAGTCAGCACTTGAGCTTTGAATCGGACCGTTTTAACCAATCAGAGCAGGCTCAGTGGGTAGAGCAGTTTGACTGTGTCAGAGCCTAACACAGTTGAATCAGTCGTGTGTGAGACGAGGTAGAGTCAACATCTCCACAGCTAGAGAAATCTCTACACTCATAGACCAGGAAGCAGGACTTAGGAATCTTAGAATTCTCTCAAGTCATCACGGGCCTGAACTTGTCAGACAGGTAAATGAACACCCTTCTGTTTCATCGTGATATATTTGTATTATTGTTGAAATTATGTTTGTGGAATTTGCTATGCATAAATGTGAATTGTTAATCCGAATTTGCGTGACCACGTGGAAGAGCCTACCACGAGGCGAAACACGACCGGTTGCGCCGCCATGTTGTATCCCGTAGGGAACCACTGTTGTCTAACTTATATGTATGTTTGCAGACCAGTGGCTGTACCACTGAATGTTTATATTATTATTAATTCTGTATGTGTATAGTTAGACACGATTTATATTTATGTATGTATAGGAATTTAGAGTGAGATTCCAGTGGAACCCGGAAGTAGCAGAATGTTCGTCGCTTATGTATAGAGATGTGGAGCTATCACTGAGGGCTACTTTGGCTTTCAGTGAGACGCTCTGCACAAACCGATTATTCAGGGTTGTGCAGAATTTCGTCTCTTATATTACAGACGAGCAGGCGAGCTATCCCGAGCTATCCCGAGCTATCCGGTGCACCCCACTCCACAGAAACGACTAGTTGGTTGAGGAGACTCTACCGCACAAGACGGAAAGAGCCACCCGAAGAAACACCCTGTCAGACCCCACAGCGTGGCAAGGGAACCCAACTACACAACGACACAGGTGGACCAGAAGCTACCTCACAGAAGGACTTCGAACACCCCACACATGAGTTAAGTGCATAAGGCGAAGGTGCACTTAAACTGATCATAACAGGACCACAGTAGTCCAACTCTTCAGAAACTGTAAAACGGACCACAGTAGTCCAAATCTACATAAACTTATAGCAAAGTGCCCGAGGAAGAAATAACAGCTGCCTAGACTATCAGCGATCGAACTATTAGCAGGAAAGAGACTTTTTAAGTTAGATTAGTACTTAGAGAATCTTGTATAGAGTAGAAGAAATAAATGTGTGATTTTAACTGTTATCAAGTGGCTGGACTACATATGATTCATAGCCGTGTGAAAGCTAGTGTGACAGTAATCTTTTACCATTTTCTATCTATTTCTGTACCCCAACCTTAACACAGAACGAGCTAAACAAATAAATTTATTAAAGTAATTCATAGGGTGACGTACTAGCAGTTCCCACCGAATAAACGTGAGGGTCCATAATTCCATTGTGCAGAGCCCATAAACCCCACGTGACAGGCATCACCCTCATTACGCTGGCCCAAGATAAGTGCGATCTCAAACATCACGCTCCCCTACAGCCACAAGCCTATGGACCACCTTTACCTTTTTTTTTCTTATACAACAACAACTGAAAGCACTACGTCATATTTCCCGCTCGTCCTGGTTGGAGCTTCTCTGCGGCTACCGTGCTTTCGCTGAGAAGGCAAGCAGATTTTTCGTTTGCGTGGAAATTGGCCACGAATCTCCCCAAAACACATTAAAAACAAAAAAAAATCCAAAATCTAGTAGCAATCGACAAGGAAGATATTATTATACCAGGTAGGCGTGAAATCGTGGATGGAATCCATACAATTCCCCAAGGCTTGCAGACATCCCACAGTACTTGCTACGACCAAAAGATGATTAGTTTTGTCAATTCGGGTCGCCTATTTGTCAATTCCCTTACTCGGGAGACAGTTCTGATGCAATTATGTCACACTTACCAGACCCGTTATGAAAGTGTCCCGAAATATTTCAGTCACATTTCTCAACCGCTAACGCTATCAAGATCCCAAGAGGAAAACGTCTTCATGCCAATACAAAAAAAAAGTATTAAAATCTTATGCGTGACCATTTTTTTCTGCCAGAAACAAAAGAAATATTTGATGAAGTATTCCTTGACAAATCAAGGAGGGGGAGAGGGAGGGGGAAGACGGAGGGATGATTTTTTTTATTTTGAAGGGGTTAAATAAGCTTCAATCAATCACTGAAGTCCAGGAAAGTCCAGTAAACCGTGGTATCCAACCGCTAACTTCTGTCTCTGGAGCTTTTACAACAGGGTTTAGGTACTGTAGTTCAACCTTTCTGGAGGAGGCATTTTAGTCTTCGCCAAGTAAGCAACAAAAGTGGAGGAGGAGGATGAAGCAGGAGGACGAAGAAGACGAAGGATGAAGAGGAGGAGGAGGAGGAGGAGGAGGAAAAGAAGAAAAAGATACTACTACTACTACTACTACTACTACTACTACTACTACTACTACTACAACTACAACTACTGCTACTAATTATTATTATTATTATTATTATTATTATTATTATTATTATTATTATTATTATCCTATCCTATCCCGTAACTCGGAGGTCGTAGGGTTGACACAGATGATCGTTTAACCAGCGTACTCCATCTTTCTCTGTCCTCAGCAACCATTATGGCTTCACTCAGTGTCAAACCAGTCCATTCTTGAATGTTGTCCTCCCACCTCTTTTTCGGTCTCCTTCTACCTCCTTGCACTGTGCCTTGCAGGATGGTCTTTTCAAGGCCTGATGACCTAGTGACGTGACCATACCATCGGAGTTTCCGTTTCTTCTTCTTCTTCTTCTTCTTCTTCTTCTTCTTCTTCTTCTTCTTCTTCTTGTTATTGTTGTTGTTGTTGTTGTTGTGCCTGATGACCTGGTGACGTGACCATACCATCGGAGTTTCCGTTTCTTCTTCTTCTTCTTCTTCTTCTTCTTCTTCTTCTTCTTCTTCTTCTTCTTCTTCTTCTTCTTGTTATTATTGTTGTTGTTGTTGTTGTTGTTGTTGTGCCTGATGACCTGGTGAGGTGACCATACCATCGGAGTTTCCGTTTCTTGTATTATTATTATTATTATTATTATTATTATTATTATTATTATTATTATTATTATTATTATTATTATTATTATTATTATTATTATTATTATCATCATCATTCTTATATAGCGCTTTTTCAGCTCAAGAGCTGCTCAAAGCCCTGATCAATAAGGATCTAATTCAAGCCGCACGAGGCGCCCACTAGCAACCTGTGGGTGCATAGTCTGACGCCCAGCCGACTGAGCACGATCCTGGGCGACCGGAGATGATGGTGAAGGGACCTAGTACTTGCTGGGTATATTTGTTGTTTCCGGCACTCACCCGTACAGGACATGAGCGTCAGTGTCTTTAAAGTCCGCGCGATAGAATGCGTGCGTGCACATACTAGACTTGGGTTTATACTCTCAAACGAAGGATAATAATAAAAATAATAATACGACGACGACGACGACTGCGAAGAATCTCTTTCTTCTCTTTTCCATTTTTTCCCGCCCACCGGTCAAAACAAATTGAGCAACGAAATTAAAATAACGAAAAAGTTACATTTTATTAAATAAAAAAATTACGAAATTATTTGAATTGACAGAGGTACCGATCTTTTTTTTTACTGTCGGAAAAAAGTTTCTTAAAGCAACTCTCCTTCCCCCATCTCCCCTCCCTCCCCCCCTCCCATATCCCCAACTTCACGTCAACAGTTGGAACTGTCCTTCTTAAAAATAACTTCAGTATTTGTTACCCGTCCTGCAGTAAAAAAAAAAAAAAAAAAAGAAAAAAAGAAACAAAATGTTTCTTACAAATAACGCTTGTAAATTTATTATTTTTTTTATAAGGCTGCAGTCAGCTTGATTCTGCAAACAACTTTTTAGGGTACATTTTTTTAATGTATATTACCGGCAACGTGTGAAATCCCGCATTCTATAGAATGCCTAGATAAAGTATAGAATGACTGAAATCTTATCTAGGCATTCTATACAATAACGGGATTTTACACATTACCGGTTACATATACATTACAACCCTTGAATGGTAGTTGCAGGCATTAATCACTATTTGCTGAATGTGCTGCAAAGTCTTAAAAGTGTAGAACTAGCAGATAGGTAGGTAGATTAACGTACCCGGACACATGGAGCGTATAGGGGAAGACTAGCAGTCTGACTACACTATCTTTATATTGCTTCTAACAGAACTGACACCTCAAAGGCGATATTTGCATTGATAATCAAACTGAAACCCTTGAGCTGATACGTAAGTACACTTTAGCAGAACAATTACAATATACAGTTGGCTAAACTATACTTTCACATTTAGGAGCGATGTTGCGTGGGTGTTTTCTACTTTAAAGAAAAATAAAATAAAAGAGGCACGCGAACACTGCAAGATTGCAATTGCTTTCTTGCCTCCCACAAAGTTCAGACGCCTGTTGATACGTTAATTGCACGCTTAGTCTGGTAACCCAAGTGGTACATTTGAACTTGTTTTCCAATATATAAAGGCGATACACTTGCATTCATAAATCATCACCGTTTAGCTCGGTAACTCCTTTCTAGCACGGGGGCAAATTTTAAATTTAATTGCAAACTTTGATTTACAACTCCGCTATTGTCGCAATTTGATTACTCCCTTCTTGCGCAGGAGTGATATTGAAACGTGCTGCCTGTGGGGAAAAAAGTGCATTTTGTTGATGAATATTTTGCATGCTTCCGAGTCTCTCTCTATACCATCTATATCATGTGTTTGCAGACTTCAAAAAAGCATTTGACCGAGTCTGGGATGCAGCTCTGTGGCTAACCATGAGAGCGTACAACATCAGCTCCAACATTATTGAAGTTATCAAAAGCCTGTATGCCAAGGCTACCAGTGCAGTCCTCCACAGCAGCGCCATCGGGAGCTGGTTCAGAACAACAAACGGCCTGCGTCAAGGATGCCTAATCTCTCCAACACTCTTCAACATCTTCCTAGAGCGCATCATGTCAAATGCCCTTGCAGATCATGAAGGCATAGTCAGCATAGGTGGCAGAGCAACCTCCAACCTCCGTTTTGCGGATGAAATTGATGGATTGGCTGGAGAGGAACAAGAACCGGAACAGCTGGTAAAGAGGCTTGACACCACCTCCAGAGCCTTTGGAATGGAAATAAGTGCAGAGAAGACCAAAATGATGACAAACAAACCAAAGTGCATCAACACGGACATCAAAGCCCAAGGCCAATCCCTCAACACAGTGCACAGTTTCAAATATTTATGAGCCATTGTATCAGACAATGGGTCCCGACAGGAAGCTCTCTCCAGGATGACACAAACAACTGCTACCTGATAAGCCCATTTAGAAAGACAGGACCATCAGTCTGCACTCCAAGGTAAGGCTGCTGCGTTCTCTTGTCATCTCCATCTTTTTATAAACTTGCGAAACATGGACCCTCACAGCAGACCTACAATGAAAAATACAAAGCATGGATATGAAGTGCTACAGAAAAAATCTGGGCATTTCCTATATCCTGCAAATCACAAACGACGAAGTCCAACAGATCACCACACAAGCCATTGGACAACACGATGACATGCTCACAGTGGTGAAGAAAGGGAAACTCCGATGGTATGGCCACGTCACCGGAGCATCAGGCCTTGCAAAGGTCATCCTGCAAGGCACTGTGCAAGGAGGCGGAAGAAGAGGGAGACAGAAAAAGAGGTGGGAAATATCAACATTCGAGAATGGACTGGCTTCACACTGAGCGAAGCCATGAGGGTTGCTGAGGACAGAGAAAGATGGAGTACGCTGGTTACACGATTGTCTATGGTGCCCCAACAACTTTCGAGTTACGGGATAGGATAGGATGGAAGTGTCTCTCTCTCTCTCTCTCTCTCTCTCTCTCTCTCTCTCTCTCTCTCTCTCTCTCTCTCTCTCTCTCTCTCTCTCTAAAAAAAAGAAAATCCACAAACTTCGTTTCTTAATGCATAGATAATCACAGATGGCTGCACCGGTGCAAACTCTCGGTTCCACGTGTAAACCGTTGACCTTCATTGAAGTGTCAAGTGACTTTGTCCGTTCGGGAAGGGGCCCAGAGATCTTTAAACGTTCTGTTTGCGTAAATCATCATAGTTGGCTGCACTGCCTGAAAACTTTGGCAGTTCCCAACCCTTCCCAAATCAGATGAGCGAAATCTAATACCAGCATATCTAAAAGGGGTAGTCGTTTAGTCTGTGCAAACTGCATCGAGTGTTGAATGGAGTGTGGGCAAGTAAACACCGTAATATGATTAACAGAAATTGCCCGGAATGATCTCGGCAAACAGCGATTGCAGCTGACGTCTCTTTCTCGCTGACACGCGAGAGGTGAGTGACTTCCGGTTTCAGGACAGAGAGACAGAGATAGGATTTGAGAGAGGAAGAGTGAGAGAGAGAGAGAGAGAAGAAGAAGAAGAAGAAGAAGAAGAAGAAGAAGAAGAAGAAGAAGAAGAAGAAGAAGAAGAAGAGAGACAGAGAGAAAATTTGAGAGAGGAAGAGTGAGAGAGAAGAAGAAGAAGAAGAGAGACGGAGAGAGGATTTGAGAGAGGAAGAGTGAGAGAGAAGAAGAAGCAGAAGAAGAAGAAGAAGAAGAAGAAGAAGAAGAAGAAGAAGAAGAAGAAGAAGAAGAGACAGAGAGAGGATTTTAGAGAGGAAGAGTGAGAGAGAAGAAGAAGAAGAAGAAGAAGAGGAAGCGGAATGGGGCGAGTGATAAGGATGCAAAGAGGAGAGAGAGGGAGGGGAAGGGGGAGAAGGGAGAGGGAGGGGAAGGGGGAGAAGGAAGAGAGAGACATAGAGAGACAGAGAGTTCTGACTTCTATAGTGGGGCCAAGAGAACAGTGGATGTCATCATCCGCTTTTACGGCAGAAAAAAAAAGAAGAGGTAGTAGAGAATGATTCTGCCGTGATTTGACAAAACCGAGTAAGTCCACCTAAGGTCGAAAATGAGGTTTTTGCGCCATCAAACTTGCAAGAGAATGACGCATCTTACCTGTAAAAATCAAATCCGAACTATGTTTAGATTTGGAGATATCATAGAGTAAGTCCTTGTTAAAAAACATTTAAGTGGGGGAATAAACTATAAAACCAAGCAAGTCCCCTGCGATTTTGTTTCGGCGGTCCTCTGGCTGATACTCGAGTTGGCATGATGACGTCATCATCTACAATAACCTGACAAAGACAAGTAAGTCCTCCCGACCAATGAGAAAGTGCCTTAAGATTAAGTGGACCAGTGAGAATCCATGTTATTGCTGCTGTGCAATATTATTTTCTTGTGAAAAAGATGACGAAATTTCAGTCAGCAAAGGACGTGTTCGGCTTTTTGAAAAAGAGTTTTCTTCTGTACTTTCCTGCCCACCATGAAGGATCCTGTGGATCTTCCGCCTACGCGGCAAATTCCACGAGGTGTGGAAACAAACAAACAAACAATCCTATCCAATCCTATCCTGTCCCGTAACCCTGAGGTCGTAGGGGCACCACAGATGATCGTTTAACCAGCATACTCCATCTTTCTCTGTCCTCAGCAGTCCTGATGGCTTCGCTCAGTGTCAAACCAGTCCATTCTCGAATGTTGTCCTCCCACCTCTTTTTCGGTCTCCCTCTTCTTCTACATTTTTGCACTGTGCCTTGCAGAATATTCTTTGAAAGGCCTGATGATCTGGTGACGTGGCCATACCATCGGAATTTCCGTTTCTTCACCACTGTGAGCAGGTCATCGTGTTGTCCAATGGCTTGTGTGATGGTCTGTCGGACTTCGTCGTTGGTGATGTGTTGGGTATAGGAAATGCCCAGAAGTCTTCTGTAGCACCTCATCTCCATGCTTTGTATTCTTCATTGGAGATCTGCTGTGAGGGTCCATGCTTCGCAAGCATATAGGAAGATGGAGATGACAAGGGAGCGCAGCAGTCTTACTTTGGAATGTAGACTGATGGTCCTGTCTTTCCAAATGGCTTCAACCTTGTCAGGGCAGCAGTTGTTTGTGCGATCCTGGAGAGGACTTCCTGTCGGGACCCATTGTCTGACACAATGGCTCCTAAATATTTGAAGCTAATCACTGTGTTGAGGGATTGGCCTTGGACTTTGATGTCCGTGTTGATGCCATTGGTGTTGTTGGTCATCATTTTGGTCTTCTCTGCACCTATTTCCATTCCATAAGCTTTGGAGGTGGTGTCAAGCCTCTGTACCAACTGTTCAAGTTCTTGTTCCTCTCCAGCCAATCCATCAATGTCATCCGCAAAACGAAGATTGGAGATTGCTCTACCCCCTATGCTGACTGTGCCTTCGTGATCTGCAAGAGCATCCGACATGATGCGATCTAGGAAGATGTTGAAGGGTGTTGGAGAGAGTAAGCATCCTTGACGCACACCGATTGTTGTTCTGAACCAGTTCCCGATGGCGCTGTTGTGGAGGACTGCACTGGTAGCCTTGTCATACAGGCTTTTGATGACTTCAATAATTTTAGGGCTGATGTTGCACACTTTCATGGTTGCCCATAGACCTGCATGCCAGACTCGGTCAAACGTTTTCTTGAAGTCTATGAACACATGATATAGATGTTGTTGGTGCTGTAGGTATTTCTCACAGATTATTCTGAGGTTGAAAATCTGTTCAGTGGTACTTCGCCCTGCCCTGAATCCTGCTTGTTCTTCAGCTATGATTTGTTCAGCTTGGGGTTTCAACCGGTTGAGTATTATTTTCAGGAGGACCTTGCTGGGATGGCTGATGAGGCTGACGGTGCGGTAATATTCACACTCCTGAAGGTTACCTTTTTTGGGAAGAGTGATGACTGTCATAAACTGGCTAGTTTTAACTCTGCTTGTTGACTATTTAGCCATGTGTAGTATTCGTACCAGTAGAGAAGTTAGACTATTACACAGCAGCAATTAAATTACACAGCAGACCACACACCGCGAGCCCGACCCACATCGCAGTGAGTCAGCACTTGAGCTTTGAATCGGACCGTTTTAACCAATCAGAGCAGGCTCAGTGGGTAGAGCAGTTTGACTGTGTCAGATCATAGCGCAGTTGGAATCAGTCGTGTGTGAGAAGAGGTAGAGTCAACATCTCCACAGCTAGAGAAATCTCTACACTCATAGACCAGGAAGCAGGACTTAGAATCTTAGAATTCTCTCAAGTCATCACGGGCCTGAACTTGTCAAACAGGTAAATGAACACCCTTCTGTTTCATCGTGATATATTTATATTATTGTTGAAATTATGTTTGTGGAATTTGCTATGCATAAATGTGAATTGTTAATCCGAATTTGCGGGACCACGTGAAAGAGCCGACCACGAGGCGAAACACGACCGGTTGCGCCGCCATGTTGTATCCCGTACGGAACCACTGTTGTTTAACTTATATGTATGTTTGCAGACCAGTGGCTGTACCACTGAATGTTTATATTATTATTAATTCTGTATGTGTATAGTTAGACACGATTGATATTTATGTATGTATAGGCATTTAGAGTTGAGATTCCAGTGGAACCCGGAAGTAGCAGAATGTTCGTCGCTTATGTATAGAGATGTGGAGCTATCACTGAGGGCTACTTTGGCTTTCAGTGAGACGCTCTGCACAAACCGATTATTCAGGGTTGTGCAGAATTTCGTCTCTTATATTACAGACGAGCAGGCGAGCTATCCCGAGCTATCCCGAGCTATCCTGTGTGCCCCACTCCACAGAAACGACTAGTTGGTCGAGGAGACTCTACCGCACAAGACGGAAGGAGCTACCCGAAGAAACCCCCTGTCAGACCCCACAGCGTGGCAAGGGAACCCAACTACACAACGACAAAGGTGTACCAGAAGCTACCTCACAGAAGGACTTCGAACACCCCACACATGAGTTAAGTGCATAAGGCGAAGGTGCACTTAAACTGATCATAACAGGACCACAGTAGTCCAACTCTTCAGAAACTGTAAAACGGACCACAGTAGTCCAAATCTACATGAAATATACTAGCAAAGTGCCCGAGGAAGATATAACAGCTGCCTAGACTATCAGCGATCGAACTATTTGCATTGAAAGAGACTTTTTAAGTTAGATTAGTACTTAGAGAATCTTGTATAGAGTAGAAGAAATAAATGTGTGATTTTAACTGTTATCAAGTGGCTGGACTACATATGATTCATAGCCGTGTGAAAGCTAGTGTGACAGTATTCTTTTACCATTTTTCTATCTATTTCTGTACCCCAACCTTAACACAGAACGAGCTAAACAAATAAATTTATTAAAGTAATTCATAGGGTGACTTACTAGCAGTTCCCACCGAATAAACGTGAGGGTCCATAATTCCATTGTGCAGAGCCCATAAACCCCACGTGACACTTTAATTGGCGAGCCTAGCTAGGATCTGTGTATAATAGGAATTGGGTATAACCGGACCTAAGTACAATAAAATTAGATAACAGTAGTAGTAGAGGTAGAATAACTTAGAATAGTTGTAAGGGTATATAACACTGATCAGTTGTGGTGCACTATTCTTTAGTTAAAAACTTTTTTGCTTCAATTATTTTTGTGCCTGTATGTTGCATTGTTCTTTTGCAGGTTTTGCTTAAATAACTGTTGTATGCCATTTGACTCTTGTTTTATTCTATTATTGATTACGAATTGTATGGTCTTTGCATTGTTTTTATTGACTTGCAATATTGCTAGTGTTTTGGTATTCCACTTGATTCAGAGGGTATTCATAGACACGTTTGGCAATGTCGGACCCAGTGGCCTTGAGATTGCGTTTCAAGGAATTGGGAGAAGCTTTACACTTAGCAGGGGGAGACCTAATTGCGTATATAAATGCAGAGGTAGAGAAACAGGAGGCTAAGGCAGAGAGAGCAGCAGAGAGAGAGGCAAAGAAATTAGAAGCAGAGCAGAAGAAACTAGAGTTAGAAGCAGCAAGAGAGCAAAAGAAACTGGAACTAGAAGCAGAGCAGAAGAAATTAGAAGCAGAGCAGAAGAAATTAGAAGCAGAGCAGAAGAAATTAGAATTACAAGGAGAACAGAAGAAGGCAGCATTAGCAGCAGAGAGAGAAGCAGAAGTTAGGAGATGGGAGTATGAGAGGGCAGAAAAGGAAAAAGACAGACAGCATGAGTTAGAGCTAAGAAGAATGGGATCAGGAGCTTCAAGTTCTTCCTCAACCCCTCCCCACTCAGATCAGCTAGAGGTAGCATCCAACCCTGTACAAGGAATATCATTTCCACTGGGAACATTCAATGAGAGAGAAGAAGGTCTAGATCTCTATCTGACTAGGTTTGAGCGTCTAGCAACAGAGTACAAACTAGATCCCACTCATTGGTCTTTTAAGCTTAGTCAAGGGCTTAGAGGAAAGGCTTATGACATCTACAGTAAGCTACCGACTGACAGAGTGACTGACTATCACAAAGTAAAAGAGGCACTCCTAACGGGATTCGAACTGACAGGAGAATGCTACCGGCAAAAGTTCCGCACCAACCGGAGAGTGAAAGGAGAGAGCTATGCGCAGTTCGCGGATCGGTTGTCCACAATGCTGGATAAGTGGATTAGCCAGTCAGCCACGGATAAGACGTATGATGGACTGACAGAACTGTTAGTATGGGAACAGCTACGGGAAACCATGACCCCCGAGCTGAGGACATTCTCAGTAGAGCAGGGCGCGGAAAGACTGGAGGATCTGGTCAAGGTCGCAGATAGGTACGTGGCCGCACACGGAGAAGCCAAGAGCTTCAGGCGAGACCTAAAGCCTAACGGGAAAGAGGCACAGAAACGAAGCCCTAACCGGGAAGAGCGCACCGCGAATAAGCCGAATAACCCCAGACCTGGGCAGAATAAAGGACCCAACACGGAATTCGGGAAAAGAGGTCCCGCAGAACAGAGACGGTATTGTTCGTTCTGCAACAGAAACAATCACTCCACAGCAGAATGTTTCAAGTTGGCCGCACAACGTAGGGAAGAGCGCGAAAGCCGGCCAGCGCACAGAGTTCTAACTCAAAGCAGCGGTAACAAGCCACACACAATCGGAGATCACCCATCGGTGACAGACACGGTCAAGGTCAACGGTAAAGAAGCGAACTGTCTGTATGACACAGGTCTATCATACGACGCGATAGTTAGCGAATCTCTTGTATCGCGCGCGGACTTGACAGACAAGACAGTCGACTTACAAGGAGCAGACTTGACGAAACCGACGACTACTTGCCCAATAGCTTGGATAGAAGTAGAGAGTAGGTACGTCACAGGACGAATCCAAGCAGCTGTTTTACAGAAACCCCTGTATGATCTAGTGCTAGGTTGTAGGTATGTGTTCTTAGGCACGCCCCCCAAAACTGTAGAGATAGCTGCAGTGCAAACCAGGGCCCAAGCTAAAACCCAACCACCCCAGCGCGAGTTCGCTCCGAATCCAGGACTCGAAGAGATCAAAACAGCACAGAAAGAAGACACCTCGATAGCGAAGTGCTTCCAGAAGCTACCCAAGGCGCACACACCCCCGCACAAGGGAGACTTCTACATGGAAGAGGGAGTTCTACATCGACAAGGAGATGGAGATCACACCCAACTAGTACTGCCAGCCACCCTTCGAGCCCAAGTACTAGAACTAGGCCACAGCATGCCACTCAGCGGACACATGGGAATTGGAGCCACAGTGCAGAGAATCAGCGCACACTACTATTGGCCAGGAATCACGGAGGATGTCAAGCGCTACGTGAAATCTTGCCACCAATGTCAACGATATTCCCCGCGACATCACACCGTACCAGTTACCTTAGGACCATCAGTAGTAGTCGGCGTGCCATTCCAGCAAGTCTCAGTAGACATAGTAGGACCACTGCCCATGACCAAGAAGCGGAACAGATTTCTACTCACACTCGTCGACGCATGTACGATGTGGTGCGAAGCAGTCCCGTTGCCAGCGATCGACACCAAGAAGATTGCAGATGCACTCATCGCCATCTTTACCAGAGTCGGGTTCCCGGACAGCATTAGAACGGACAACGGATCTCAGTTCACCGGCCGCCTGATGCAAGACGTGTTCGAGTTGATACAAGTTCATCACATTCGCACACCACCATACCACCCCGCCAGCAACGGACAAGTAGAAAGACTGAATGGAACCCTTCTCACCATACTCAGGAAAGTCGCCGACGACAATCCAGAAGCGTGGGACACCTACGTGAATGCGGCACTGTTCGCATACCGAGAAACACCCCATGCAGCCACAGGCTACACCCCGTCAACATTGCTATTCGGCAGACCTCTAGCCGGACCGCTAGAAGCCCTACGCAGAAGTTGGACGGAAGCCAAGATAGACGACACACCAAGAGGTGCCACCAAGTACGTCGCAGACCTGCAGGAAACCCTCAAAGCAACGTGGAAGAAAGCTGGTGAAGCACTGAAGAAGGCAAGAGCCCGTCAGGCGAAATACTACAACCGCCACGCGAAGGACAGAGAACTGCAAGTCGGCGATCAAGTGCTACTCTTACTTCCAAGTGGAACCAACAAGCTGGACATCGCTTGGAGAGGACCGTACCGGGTGACTGCCAAGAAATCCAAGACAGTCTACCAAGTAGAGGTGAACGGGAGAGCCCGATACCACCACATCAATCTCCTCAAGAAGTACACGGACCGACCAGCGACCCCCAGCACTCACAACTTGTTAGCCATCGCCATCGCGGAAGAAGGAGAAAGCATGGAGACCAATGCAGTAGAGTATCCCCTGCACTCCAAAGAAACCTACAAAGACGTGATACTCAACGGAGACCTAGCCGCTAAACAGCAACAGCAAGTACTACAGGTCATTCGCCAACATCAGACTGTGCTCACAGACCGACCAGGGAGGACAGACCTCGTCGAAGTAACCTTAACGGTGACCGACCCAACACCCGTCCGCCAGAAGCTCTACCCGATGCCACTGTCGCAGCAGCGAGCCATCAAGGAAGAGATAGACACCTTACTGGCCGCCGGAATCATCTCAGAGTCTACTTCACCCTACAGCGCAGGCACGGTATTGTTGCGAAAACCCAACGGAGAGCATCGACTGTGCATCGACTTCAGACTCCTGAATGCGGTAACGCAGTTCCAGCCAGAGCCACTCCCGGACCAGACCGACCTATTTGCCAAGCTACAGCGAGCGAAGTACTTCTCACGCATCGACCTCAGCAAAGGATACTACCAGATACCAGTGCAACCGCAAGTCCGAAAGTACCTAGCGTTTAGCACTATGGAAGGACACTTCGAGTTCAATGTACTTCCATTCGGACTCCACAACGCACCCAGCATCTTCAGCGCCATGATGCGAAAACTCCTGGCACCCCTGAGCAGCGAGCACCTACATTCGTTTATGGACGACATCCTCATCGCAACACCAACGTGGGAGGAACATGTCACGCTCCTACAGCAACTACTCGCCCGCCTCAGAGACACGGGATTGACGGCAAGACCCACCAAATGTCAGATTGGATTCACAGAACTAGAATTTCTGGGACACACCATCAGTCAAGGAAGCCTGCGACCGGTAGAAAAGACAGTGAAACGCCTACTCGACGCTCCTAGGCCCAAGACCAAGAAGGAAGTGCAGTCGTTTCTAGGACTCTGCGGCTTCTACCAGAAGTTCATCCCCAACTACAACAGCATCGCCGTACCTCTGACAAATGGAACCCGGAAAATCGCCCCGGACAAAGTAGTTTGGACAGCGGAATGTGAGACAACATTCCAAACACTCAAGGACAGAATGACATCGGCGCCAGTACTCCACCTACCCGATTTGACTCAGCCATTCGTTCTTCGCACCGACGCAAGCGACTTAGGCCTCGGAGCAGTACTGCTACAGCGCGACCCCAAGAATGCAGAGACGCTATTCCCTGTCGCCTACGCCAGCAGAAAATTGAGACCCGCCGAGACCCACTACGCCACGTCGGAGAAAGAATGTCTTGGACTAGTCTGGGCCATACAGAAGTTTCAACTCTACCTGTATGGGACCCACTTCACAGTTCAGGTGGACCACCAACCACTATCGTTCCTGGCAGCTTCCAAGTCTTTGAACTCTCGCCTGATGAGATGGGCACTCACCCTTCAGGCATACTCATTCCAAATCGAGTACATCCCCGGCAAAGAGAACCACGGAGCCGACTACCTCAGTCGCCATCTCGTGGAGGACACAGCAGCTGTCGCCCACCCAACACGACTAAGGGCCACAGCACCAGAATTCGTCCCCGCCCAGTAATACCCTGTCACTAGTGTCCATAGCTACCTGGCACAGCATTGCAGCTCAGGTAGAGCAACTTAATTAGTTTGTAAATAGGACCCTAGGATAGTGCAGCGTTAAACTAGGCTCTGTAGTAGAAAAAGGTCGAATCCAGTAGTCATCGCCTTTTTTCAGTTGAGGGAGCCTGTCATAAACTGGCTAGTTTTAACTCTGCTTGTTGACTATTTAGCCATGTGTAGTATTTGTACCAGTAGAGAAGTTAGACTATTACACAGCAGCAATTAAATTACACAGCAGACCACACACCGCGAGCCCGACCCACATCGCAGTGAGTCAGCACTTGAGCTTTGAATCGGACCGTTTTAACCAATCAGAGCAGGCTCAGTGGGTAGAGCAGTTTGACTGTGTCAGATCATAGCGCAGTTGGAATCAGTCGTGTGTGAGAAGAGGTAGAGTCAACATCTCCACAGCTAGAGAAATCTCTACACTCATAGACCAGGAAGCAGGACTTAGAATCTTAGAATTCTCTCAAGTCATCACGGGCCTGAACTTGTCAAACAGGTAAATGAACACCCTTCTGTTTCATCGTGATATATTTATATTATTGTTGAAATTATGTTTGTGGAATTTGCTATGCATAAATGTGAATTGTTAATCCGAATTTGCGGGACCACGTGAAAGAGCCGACCACGAGGCGAAACACGACCGGTTGCGCCGCCATGTTGTATCCCGTACGGAACCACTGTTGTTTAACTTATATGTATGTTTGCAGACCAGTGGCTGTACCACTGAATGTTTATATTATTATTAATTCTGTATGTGTATAGTTAGACACGATTGATATTTATGTATGTATAGGCATTTAGAGTTGAGATTCCAGTGGAACCCGGAAGTAGCAGAATGTTCGTCGCTTATGTATAGAGATGTGGAGCTATCACTGAGGGCTACTTTGGCTTTCAGTGAGACGCTCTGCACAAACCGATTATTCAGGGTTGTGCAGAATTTCGTCTCTTATATTACAGACGAGCAGGCGAGCTATCCCGAGCTATCCCGAGCTATCCTGTGTGCCCCACTCCACAGAAACGACTAGTTGGTCGAGGAGACTCTACCGCACAAGACGGAAGGAGCTACCCGAAGAAACCCCCTGTCAGACCCCACAGCGTGGCAAGGGAACCCAACTACACAACGACAAAGGTGTACCAGAAGCTACCTCACAGAAGGACTTCGAACACCCCACGGTGCACTTAAACTGATCATAACAGGACCACAGTAGTCCAACTCTTCAGAAACTGTAAAACGGACCACAGTAGTCCAAATCTACATGAAATATACTAGCAAAGTGCCCGAGGAAGATATAACAGCTGCCTAGACTATCAGCGATCGAACTATTTGCATTGAAAGAGACTTTTTAAGTTAGATTAGTACTTAGAGAATCTTGTATAGAGTAGAAGAAATAAATGTGTGATTTTAACTGTTATCAAGTGGCTGGACTACATATGATTCATAGCCGTGTGAAAGCTAGTGTGACAGTATTCTTTTACCATTTTTCTATCTATTTCTGTACCCCAACCTTAACACAGAACGAGCTAAACAAATAAATTTATTAAAGTAATTCATAGGGTGACTTACTAGCAGTTCCCACCGAATAAACGTGAGGGTCCATAATTCCATTGTGCAGAGCCCATAAACCCCACGTGACAATGACAAGCGACTGGGCCTATGGTATAGGCCACTCTCCACTCTGCCAGATCTTGTTAAAGATAATGGTGAGGGCATCAATCATCGCTTCTCCTCCTGCTTGTAGCAGTTCCGCGGGTATGTTGTCCACTCCCGCTGACTTCCCTTTCTTTAGCGATTGCACTACTGCCTCAACTTCTTCCCGGAGAATTGGGAGGATTTCTTCTTTTCTGTTCTCGGGACATGCTAGAACTGATGGTCTCCATTTGGTGTATGGTTGTAAAGGTCAGAGCAGTACTCTGTCCATCTGTCCATCTATCCAAGACTTCTTGTTCTTCTGTAAGGCATATGCCAGACTTGCTTTGGATCGTGGAGACTTTGGGCTGTTTAACACTTGTCAGCCGCTTTACAGTCTGGTAGGCCTTCTTGCTGTTGTTCTTGTTCAGACTGTTCTATATTTCCTGGCATTGATCTTCTATCCAGTTCTCCTTTGCTGTGCGCATGTCTTTTCGGATGTCATTGTTGATTTTTCGGTAGACATCAGCTCCCTGTGAGGTGTTCTTTTTTTTTTTATCTCTCTCTTCGTTTATCACACAGATCCAAAAGTTTGGTCGGTGCTTGCCAAGGATCTCAGTGGCGGCATCTGTCACAGCTGAGTTTAAAGTGGTGGTCATGGTGTTGACATCTACTTCACCAGCCCCCAAAATGAGCAGTTGTGCAAATTTCCCTCAAATTGTGGCCTGAAATAGTTCTGCCACCTCCGAGTCTTGCAGTTTGTCCAGGTCGAACTTCAGTCTAGTGCACTTTGCTGAATTTACTGTCTTCAAGTGGAGCCGGAAAGACATCATCAAGAGATCGTGGTCACTTCCGATGTCTGCTCCTGGAAAAGTCGTGTCCTGCCAATGTTGATGCTTGATCTGAAGCGTTTCTTGACCATGATGTAGTCTATTTGGTTGTGATGCTCCCCGCCGGGAATGTGCCATGTCCATCGTCTGGAGGTTTTGTGGAGACCAAGCGTGTTTGCCAGTACCAGATTGTTGTATCTGGCAAACTCCAAGAATCTCAGACCCCTGTCATTTGTTGTTGCAGTGGGGTCCACATGTGTCTCCCCAGTTGTGGTGCGCATCTTGGCCAACCTTGGCATTCCAGTCGCCTTGCACTATGACTATGTCCTTCTTCGGCAATTGGTCAAGGACCGCCTATAGATTTTCATAAAAATCCTCCACTTCGCTGTCGTCATAGTCTGATGTTGGGGCATAGGCCTGGATGATGGTGATGTTGAAAGGGGCTGCTCTCAGGCGGATAGTAATGAGTCTACTGGAGACTGGGCGGCAACCCATGACAGTGGCTAGAATGTTCTTGTGGACCAAGAATCCAACGCCGTGTTCGTTCCTGTCATCTCTACCGCTGAAATAGAGCTTGTGGCCTTTGTCGGTCGTTGTTTCACCTAGGCCTTTCCAGCGCAGTTCGCTGAGGCCTAGAACGTTCCATCGATAGTGGTCCAACTCATGGGCCAGTTCTTCTAATTTTCCTTTCGCAGTTAGGGTCCTGACATTCCAGGTTCCTATGACGATGTTGTTTCTCGTGCGGATCTTGCTAAATTGTCCATCAGTAGCATACTTAACACCTCCGTCCTGGTGGCCAACGGAAGGCGCGGTCCTTGAGCCGGGCGACGACCGATACGGTCGTGAATTAGTGGATAGTGTCATCATGTAGTGTGTCTTGGGCAAAAAAAGACCTGGCGGTGACCAATCCTCTCCAGGCTGTTGGCCACAGCCGAAATCCACGAATACAGTGTGGCTCGCCTTGGCCCTGAGCACGTGGTCGTTGAACATGTAGTAACGTGAGGTTCCTCGCCCTGGCCGGTGACTTCTGTGTAGAAGACTTTCGCCCAGTGATGCCGTGTTAACATTACCCCTGTTAGTCGCCTCTTACGACACGCCGGGAAACGTTGGGTCTATTCTGTTCAGTGCCCGAACCCACAAACAAACAGCAACAAATATATTACAGACACACAACAAGGGCAACAAAATACAAGACATACACGTGGTGTAAAGGCAGGAAGATCGCTACAATAGCAAACTGAAAGGAAAATAGTTTTGTATTTTTAAAATTAAATTGGCTGCATCTAATATTATTTTGAAGGGAGGGAGGAAGCCGGAGTACCCGGAGAGAACCCTCGGTGACCAGTAAAGTCTCATAAGAATCACACATTTTTGCCCCGTGCGGAGCTCGAACCCGCGACCATCGGCATTGGACACCGGCGCCTACCCACTGCGCTACGGGTTACCCCATAACCATGACTCCTGCATACCAACCCAGGAATATTAAGTGAAGAATGGCTAAAAACAATAATAAACACGCACACACATACACCCACTTTAACTGCCGCACCCACATCTTACAAAACCGAACTTATGTGATTCATCTCGTCAGACTTTTTAACAAAGAAACGGCCTATGGGACTTACTTGGTTTGGTAAATTTTGAAAACAAGGATTTACTTAATAATAAACTGACAAAACCAAGCGGATTTGACTTACTTGGTTTTGTGAATTTTTTTAAACAAGGATTTAATTCAATAATAAACTGACAAAACCAAGTGGGTGACTTGCTTGGTTTTGTCATGTTCTCAACAAAGACCTATCTCAAGAATAATCAGACAAAACAAAGCAAGTCCACAAATAGTCTTAAAACATCAAATCTATCAAACATTTCTTTAACATTCAAGGTATGCACTCTTAAATCGAGGAATTGCATTATAATATGCCCTTAAACTTCCAGAAACGATCGCGTAATATAGCGCAACACAAAACGTCGATTTTCTCGAAAGTAGGTTTTGTGGACTTGCTCGGTTTTGTCAGTTCACGGCAGGATTTCTGGCTGAACATTAAAAAAGAATGGTTGACATCCAGTTCTAGAGCTTACAGAAGAGAGGGGTCACTGGTATCTACTGAAACCTGCCCTCGCGATTTCTCGGAAGAGAAAGAATTTCCTGATCTTACTTTTGACCATTGTAAAAGCTGTTTTGGCTCCACGACAGGCTTATATCTCTGCCAGATTCCTGTCTCAGCCCTTTGTTTCTCTTCCGCAAAGACTATCAATACAGGCGCGCCTCAAGGCACAGTAATCTCCCCTTTTATTTTCACCCTCTACACAAATGGCTGTAGAAATCCTAGCGAACCTGCGCAGGTCATAAATTTTTCTGATGATGCCGCGATTGTAGAATATATCCGACGCATCCGCAAGTTTTGTAAAGAGTGTCGGTGAGTTTATGACCTGGTGCAACGACAACCGCTTAGAACTTAATGTCGGAAAAACAAAAGAAATGCTGTTTATTTCAGACGAAACAGGACAGATGTGGCAGCGCTTACTTTCAGAGTACAAATACTAAGGAAATATGCAGCTGCGTTCTCTGCGGGTGTCTCAGAAGGTGTTGGAACAATGCTACCCCGCCTTCATGGAATCCGTAATTACTTGTTCTTTTGTATGTTAGTTCCAGACGTTGAATGTTAAAAGTAAACATTCTTGAATGGCATCATTAATGTCTGTAGAAAGAGTGTTGGCAGGAAGCAAGAGCCCTCCTCTAAGCTCTTCCAGAGAAGGACACTCAGCAAAGCCATCAGCATCAAGGACGATCCTTTCCACCCTCTGTCACATTTGTTGGAACTTCTGCCGTCAGATATGCGTCTGAAAAATGTCAAAACTCGCACAGCCCGCTAGAAGTCCAATTTCTTACACAGCAATATCTCTAATCAACGCCTCTCTTTACAGGTGCTAATGGCTTTCTTGGGAGTCTTCAGTGTGGGCATAGCTCTCTCTGTGTGTGTGTGTGTGTGCGTGTGTGTGGGCGTGTGTGTGTGTGTTTCACACCTTTCTATCTCCTCGTATCTAGTTTTATGCTATAGAATTCTTATAATCACCTTTGAATGTTGATTTGTTGGTTTAGTATTCAGTTGTAAAGTATTGTATTGAGTGAGGAGAATGCAGGTGTGTTTCGAATGCCATTTTTGTTATGTTTAAAACTGTATCGATAAAAATGATCATTGCAATGCCTAAGTGGAATAGTTCATTTTGTTTTCTTGTTACAAAATAAGTATTACTCGTAACACTGTCACATTTGCTCTGTAATGCCATCGGATGACAAGGCATGCACATGCTTGGAAAGATGAAAGCGGATTATTAATTCTTAATGTATATGAATTTAAAATGTGATTATTGTGTAGGCTATTCTTGAAATATTATAGGAATTTAAAATGGGTGTGTTTTAAATTCGTCACGTACATGAATTTAAAATGTGATTCTGCGCCTACTGTAATTCATTTTGGGATGATAAAGATGTGTTGTATTGTATTGTGTTGTATTGTATCGTGTTGTATTGTACTGTATTGTAAATAATCTGATAAGACCAGTAGTAGTTAAGCTAAAACGCTTAAATTAATAGTACGCTTACTGACAATACCAGAATTATCACATCTACTCACATTTATGTCTATCAAATGTTCATCACTGTTTAATTCGGGTTGGTTGACACAGTCCTGTACCATTTTTGCGCTTCTTCACATTCTTACCTCCCCTTTTACCCTTACCCCCTCATATCGGAAAGCATCAACTATCCCAACCTCATCTGAAATTAATGTAGCTACCCTCAATTTAAAGTGAATCTAAAACCCTAACAGCATGCGAGAAAGATAAATAAGATGTTTTTCCCGCTAATAGATTGCTATTTGTTTATACAGTTGTATTCTTTTCATGTCTGATCTTTGCAAAATTTGAATGTAAACGTCGTGTCTGAGCGTTCGAAAAAGATTCCCTGCAATAATCAGTGCATGACTTACCTGCCCTTGGAAAAAGCGCATTGGTGTACGCCACCGGTGCGCAGACAGCCACAACAGGCCGTACTAATTGAGAGTATTGTAGAGTCCTCTTTGTAGTCTGCTGGGCCCTTGAAACAATGACTAACTAACTACAGTAATGTAACACTGGCAGCGTAAGCTACAAGTGTAGGCTATGTAACAAAGTACATTTCGCATGACAGGTTTCGGCTGTTTCTACGGTACTTTTCGACCAGGGCAAGATATAAGCTGCAAACTTGTTTCAATAGGCTTACAGAGAGGTTTCTCCGCAATAACATGGATTGATAAACCCTTCTATGATCTTACTATCTAGCGTAGAAAAGTTTGAAGAAAAAAAAACAACACACACACACACAACCCGCCCCAGAATCACATTAAAGATAGGCCATATATGACATAGCTATAAACCGTTAAGTAGTGTTAAGATAGCGGTCGCTTTGAATGAGAAAAGGGAGACTGCCTCCATCCACGCACACCTCCGTAGTGGACTCAGTAGGGCGACATTATTAATTTTGTTTGCAGCATGAGCAATGCAATTAATGGTGGGGATCAACAACGTTAGCCCTTCCTGAAATCCAATTACACTACCGTGTCTTCAAATTTCCAACAAGTTCCGACAGGGGCTTTTTATGCACTAGAATGCATGCACGCACGCTCACAAACACACATACACAACACACAATACACATCAAACAAACAAACACACACACACAAACACACACGAAGCCAGCTGCAGGCAAGTTAAAGAACGAACTAAAAACTCGTTTAATTGTAATGTTTAACACTGTCCACTCCCGCCTGCTTCAAATGTAGCGTTACCATGAATTAATTAAAGATTAAAATAGTTACCTCAACAAAATAACCTCTCTCCCCCGCCCCTTTCTCTCTCTCTCTCAACTCTCCCCTCCCCTCTAGCCATCTCACTCTTCATCTAGTCTCCCACCCACCCCTCTCTTTAGAAAATGTCTGATCTATCTATCTATCAATCGCTCCTTCGGTCTGTGCCCCTCTGCATGTCTCGTTGTTTTGTGCCTATATCCACTTATCAGATGGAACAGGTGCGTTCAAGAGGGAGGCACGGGGCACGGGCTCGGAGGATCGATGCCTAGCCTCATTCAGAGTATCACCGACTACATGTGGACACCACTCACATCGGTTATGGTGTTTTAAATACATCTTTAGGTAATTTCAAGGGAGTCCGGTTTGTAAAACCTATTATCTCCCTTGCGGCAGTCTCCTCGGAAACGCCGAAAATCCCAGTTCGGGTTAGTAGGTGATAGGCTTAAACCAACGCTCACACATCTTTAACCCCAGTTTCGTTGTTGTACTCTTTAATATATATTTTCTTCGGAAAAACTTTCAGTCCACTTCACGATTTGATAAAGATCACAAAGGCATTACACGCGGAACGTGGATCTTCGATAGCCACGCGGTAAATATGTAGCGTACATCCCTCTGTGGCATATAATAGGCATTATACACGGTGAAAGGGATTTATGTTACATAGGTACAATATCTAGCGCTCCGCTATCGACGATCCACTTTCAGAGTGTAATGCCACTGTAAAAATGATTTTTTTTTCAACAGCGCAGCTCTTACGACTACTGACGCAACCCCCAAATTGTATGATTTTATCTATTTTCTTAAAGAACACACAAACACATACGCACACACACACACCCGCGCACACACAAGTATGTAGAACACCAAGACTGGGTTTTATTAAGAATGTAGGAATCGGAAAGTGATTTTTTGACGGAAAAGGGTTAGGGCAAGGGCTAGGGATAGATAGATCTACAACTAACCCTTACCCGAACCCTTGTCTAAAAAGTTGACCTAGTTTGTCTCCTATATAGGCGACGAAATAGGTCGAATTTTTGTCAACATTTCTCCGAAAATTGACTGTATTTTCTCCGTCCCGGATAGAGCACTCCTGTGTACTTAAAACACTCTCATGCACTACAGCTGCACTCCCATGCTTGGTCCTGATTTGGCTCGGAAGAGTCCGCTGGACCTAAAGCAATAATCATGTAATGTAATGTAACTCCCATGCACTAAAAGAGCACTCCTGTGTACTTAGAAAAAAGTGGGTAGCTGGAAAACACTGGGTGGCTAATACACTCACCCATTTCCTGCATAAAAAGCAAGGGTAGTCACCCATTTCAAGGCTTATGTCTCCGCACATACACACACATACACACACTAATTCAATCATGATTTTGCGAGGTGCTGTCCAGAAAAAACAAACATCCTACCATATAGATGACGGAATATTTGAAAACAGTACTAATAGGAAAACAAAACCTTACAAAGGCATAACGTAGAGGTAACCCACAGTATAGTGATGATTACGACGCACAACGTCAGTCTTACTTATCCTCCGTCAGAAAACTTCAGTTTACCGGAGATTTCTCTTACCACTGGCTTACCATGCAACCAGCCGCATATAATAATAACGTCATGGGAGCGGTTTTATGAACGGGCATGTAAGAAACCAATAAGTTACACACAGTTACAGACGTGTGAAGATCTTTCTTAATTGGAAAGTTCGTGAAGGTTCAAAAACTTTTTTTTTCCCGAGGTTCGCAGATCTCGAACCTAGATTTATGAACATTTTAGACAAATAACAACAAAAGTAAATTTTAAAATAAATAAAAATCCAGGAACCTAGGTTCTGAATCTGAGAACCACCCAAAAAAAAAAAAATTCGTGAACCACCACGAACTTTCCAAATTAAGACAGGCCTTTAGAATACTTACTATTATGTTCCTTCTACTGGTTCATATGAACAGCCTACTGAGTGTACCACAAGTACTTCTGAAAACTCTGCTTAGGAGTAAGTGCGCAGATTTGGGCAATTTTTTTTTCTACACCTTTTCTACATCCCAAAATCCTGCATCTTCTATCTGTCTGTATTTATTTGTCTTTCTGTTTGTCTATATGTCTCTCTCTCTCTCTCTCAATATCTATAAAACAGTCTGATAGAACTCTGAAACTCATTCTGACCTAATCTATGTCATCCACTTCACCTCCCTTCCCCACTCACCCTCAGCCACAGCAGCAGCGACAGCATACCATCGCCAGCATTAGCGACAAGGACACTCCAAACAAGCGGTCGGGGACAGTCGCAGTTCCCAGGCTATTGCGCACCGAAAATAGATCCGTTTAGTCTTTGGTACAAGTTACCTCATTTATATGTGTAGGTTTTTTTCATTGGTAATTATAATGCACACAATTTCCTTAGTTTTAAATTCGGTTCAGAGCACACCAATCACAATTTTATCCACAAATCTAAATAACCTAAATAGTAATCAAATGCAAACCGCAAACAACAGATAAATATAATTACACAAGACTTTTGGGATTTCTGACTAAAACAGAATGAAAAGAACTACATCTATTTTTGTTTCATCCTTTTTTTTTAGTGGCATATGGTAATGCCTATAAATATTATATAACTGACTGTGCTTTAAATGTCTTAACAAATCTATCTATCTATCTATCTATCTATCTATCTATCTATCTATCTATCTATCTATCTATCTATCTATCTATCTATCTGTCTGTCTGTCTGTCTGTCTGTCTGTCTGTCTGTCTGTCTGTCTGTCTGTCTGTCTGTCTGTCTGTCTGTCTGTCTGTCTGTCTGTCTGTCTGTCTGTCTGTCTGTCTGTCTGTCTGTCTGTCTGTCTGTCTGTCTGTCTGTCTGTCTCTAGATAGATAGATAGATAGATAGATAGATAGATAGATAGATAGATAGATAGATAGATAGATAGATAGATAGATAGATAGATAGATAGATAGATAGATAGATAGATAGATAGATAGATAGATAGATAGATAGATAGATAGATAGATAGATAACACAGTTCTCCTAAAACAACGATGTGCATGGAAGGCAATGATGAAGCAGGTGGAGGAGGAGGAGGAAAACGAGGAGGTAATAAAGGGTTAACAGATGTTGGAAGTGTCTAGATTTAATGAAAGAGTGACTTTATTAGTAGGTACATGTACATATAGGAATTTAAAGTCAGCATGAAAGCAGCTGCATTTCATTAACGTTTATTTTTATTCTGCAGATTCATCGTTCTTTTCAAGCAAGTAAAACTCTCATTTGTCCACAATTTAGTGAAACGGTTGGATTTCGTTCCCCCCCCCCCCTCCCTCCCGGAACATATCTCAGGTGTCACTAGTAGTAAACAAGGTCAGTGTACGTCGCCAGTGCAATGGTGGAAATGCAGGCAATTCGTCTTCGCGTTACCGATGTTACCGACCTTAGTTCGCAACGCAATCTTAATTGTCCGGTATTTCCGCGTCACGCGAAATTTGCCTAAACGTCTCTAATTGACCTCTGGTGGTTTTACTGCCTTGTTTCCAGAATTATACCTGGCGTGCGACAAACATTTAATAATAATTATACATAATTCTTCTTCTTCCCCTTCTTCTTCCTCATGCGTTCTCTCCCTTGATTGTTTGTTTGTGTTGCTGCAGTTTTGTTATTGTTATTTTTGTTGCTGATGTTGCTCTTCTCCTTCTTCTTTTTGCCTACCTTCCCCTTCCTTGCTTCCCCCTCCTACTAATCCTCCTCCTCCTCCTCCTCCTCCTCCTTCTTCTTCTTCTTCTTCTTCTTCTTCTTCTTCTTCTTCTTCTTCTTCTTCTTCTTCTTCTTCTTCTTCTTCTTCTTCTTCTTCTCTATGTTGTTGTTTTAAAGAGATTAACCAAATGTGGATAAAAAGGGAAGCTGAATTTTTAATGTTATTTCTTTCCTGTGTCGTTAAACACTTTGTTTTAGTAATAAGATTATTTTTTTATAAATTCAAACTAAAGAGAGCGCTAAGTTGCCGTTAGTTTTTCTTTCCATGTTAAACATTGTTATTACAGTACTTAGTGAATAATTGGAGTTTGGGGATAGAAACGGGAGAGATGTGAATGTGTGCATGAACATTATACCGATCCTTATGGCTTATTTGTAACAAATAAATTCTTTAAAGTCTTTGCTGATTTATTTCCCACCCTCTATTGAAATATAAGTTGCTTGAGAGAGAGAGAGAGAGAGAGAGAGAGAGAGAGAGAGAGAGAGAGAGAGAGAGAGAGAGAGAGAGAGAGAGAGAGAGAGAGGCTACAACAGCAACAACAGCCACTGAATGTCTGCAGCAGCATGAGCAACAGCTAGCCACAGCCTTAAAAAAAAAAAAAACATGTGAGGAGGCACGCTGCGATTTTAAAAAATCCACTGGGATCGAGACCTGATCCAGCAAACACGACGCCAGAATCAGCACAGAGGCCAAAAAAGCCCAAGCCCAAATGATGGGGTCCCGCTTGCAATAGGAGAAGGCTCAGCGCTGGGGTGTGGGATGTGCTTGATGTGTGGAGAGTGCGCGAGGAGGGCGTGAGCGGTGGTGAGAGAGAGAGAGAGAAAGGTGAGGGAAAGGATAAATGGGGGAGGGGGGGAAGGTGAGGGGGTATTGGGAAACAAGAAAACAAAGAACCAAAAATACGGAAGAGATGTAGAATGCAAAAGGCACACATATCAAACCATATTCAAACAATGCCTGTCTCTCGGTTTCCAGCAAGATGCAAACAAAACAGATCAACATTGAGAGCTGGGATATTAAAATGGCCAATAAGCGCCTAAAGCATCTCTTTTAGCCGAAAAGTGCGCTGTACATTATAGCGCGTTTGAGCTGCTCCTCAATAGGTAAATATAATCAAACTATACATGACAAGAAGCTGAGAATGGGTCATCTGCACCTTGTATTGCTCTTTATTACTGAACTGAAACACTTAACTTGCAGTAGCCCAACTGTTTTACCACTTCTTGTTGTTTAAAGTGTTTATCAACCAGGTAGAAATATAGGTAATTTTAAGACTGAAACGAAGAATTTGTGATCGACAGTCTGCCATGGTACTTGAGAGGGGTTGATGACAAGACTTTAACTTAAACACAAATATCTGGAGTCACGTTGAGTTGGGGAGGTGGCAGAATGTTTGAACAGAAGACAAAATCTGCAACAGTATGCGGATGGGTGAATGGTCAGACGTCGAACGACAAAAATGTCTGTCATGGAGTTTGGTCGAGTTGGTTTGGTTTGCACGACTGAACAATTTAAATTATACAGGCAGTGGTAAGCGGTTGGACAAAACTTACATCCACAAAAAATAAGTATGCCTAATAGCGATGGTTCTACCAAACGTAGCTAGTGTGGGCATTGGGGCAATGATATCCAAGACCAATTAACGTGCAAAGTGTAGGAAGGTGAAGAAGCAAAGACCAAGCAAATTGAAATGTCATGGCAATGCGTTCCAGTGGGCGCAATGGAACAGCGTCCTCACATTTGCACATTTTGTTTGGAAAGATGGGACAGACACGTCGCCATACTGCTTCTTCTTCGCTTTCATTTTTTTTAACCACATAGGGGATCGGACAAATAAAATATATTTTTTATTGGGGGAAGGGAAGGGAAGAGAGAGGGAGGGAGTCGGCGTGGGAAGGAAGAAGTTGGCGACCTGTTGACCCTGACCTTGACCAACATTTGTTTTTCTTGATAGGGTTTATTTTCCATTCTCATCACTTGTTCGTTTTGTTAGAATCCAGACAAAAATGCAAAGCACAACCATCTCCAAGCCGCCTCCTATTCTATAACGTTTTGGACTTTAAGAATTTTTGGCAATGAACATTGAAGTTTAACGTCTATAACCACATGATTGGCGATATTTCAGAGGATGACCATCCCAGGAAAGACGTGGTTGGGACCTAAATCACTACTGAATGAACAGAGCAATCAAAATGCTAAAATGGACAGTGAAAATGACCACTTGTGCATTGCTTACCACAGGGATTCTTTTAAAGATATACTTGAAAGCATTGACAATGCTCCATAAATTAGACCCCTCCCCCCCCCCCCCCCAAAAAAAAAAAAGCTTTTGTCCCAAGAATAACATGGCATCAAAACTAAATTTAAAAAAACAAACAAAAACAAACCCGTCATTTAAAAATACAATATTCTCAGTAAAGAGTAACAAAGAGCTCCCGTTGCTCTTGCTTTATCATCGTGTGGCCTTTTGACGTACCCAATAAATTCTTTCCGTTCGCTGTCTCTACTTCCTGTTTACAAGCAGAGAGACAGGGAGAGAGAGGGGGAAAGAGAGAGAAAGAGATAGAGAGAGAGAGAGCAATTGGGAGGGAAAGTGGGAGCAGGGAGGGATGTAGGGAGGAAGGTAGGGAGGAAATGTGCAAATAAAACAGATTCGAAATCAGGTTTGTTCTTTTTTTTTGTTTTGCCTTATCGGCATGGCGCGGCACGCGTCCATGACTTCAGTTTATTCTTTGTTTGTTTGTTTGTTTGTTTCTTTGTTCATTCGTTCTCTAATTCTTTTTTGTAAATTCTATTTTTTCTTCTTTTTTGTTCCTATCACATCTATTGGCGCTTCTTCGTATTCTAAATCCGTTTGGCGCTTGTAACAGGTCATGGCTTCCACAAACTAGTCACTGTTAAGTTTTTCTTCAGGTTTTGTAGCAGTTTTGTTTTGTTTTTGTTGAGCTCTTCAGTTATATTTTTAAAATTCAAAGTCTGTTTTTAATTGATAAAATGAATTGAAACTTTCACAAACCAATTCCTACACATACATGAACATATATACACACATTTATGTAAGCCTACTTAATTTTTTTTAAAAGTTTGTTATGTAGTATTTAAACTAATGTAAGCGAATGTTTGTTTTCAAGAAGTTTATGATTGTATACATTATTGATACTATCGGCGTGACTAATCAAAACATCATTTGCTGTGTTTAATGTAATAATGGCATGCATTCAAGTAACAACTGGTGGCCATACATTTGTTGCTGGTATATACAAAATATCTAAATTATATTCATTAGCCAGAAACCAATGTATTTAGTTCAGTTCTTCTTCTGCCTCTGGTTTCTCCTTCTTTGCCTCCTTAACTCTTTACTTTCTTTCTTTTCTTCTCTTTTCTTCTCTTTCTTTTTCTTTCTTCTTCTTGTTCATACTCCTCTTCTTCTTCTTACTCTTCCTACTACTTTAGTCCATCTTATTTCCCCCGGCCCCTTCTTTTCTTCTTCTCCTTCTTCCGTCCATCTTCTTCTTCTCCTCCTCCTCCTCGTCACACTCCTTCCGTTTCTCCTTCTTTTCCTCCTGTTTTGTCCATCCTCCTTCTTCTCGTATTCTTCTTCTCCTTCTCTTCATAAGATAGGATTACGGCAATGAGCACCCTTCTATTAAATCCCCCGTTGGAGTTTTTCTTTCCCCTCACTCAACCCTGGACAGACGACGACTTCAGGGTCCGTATTCAGAAAGACCCGCTTGCAAACCCTTCGATAGGTTGTTTATTTCAAGGTATAACCTTGCGGTAATTTTTTCTTACCTTAGGGTTGGGCAAAACTGCCGGTAAACTTACCTCCGTATTCAAAAAGGCCTACCTGACGCATGGTTCCTACCTCGAGCTAAATTTGAATTCCCCTCTATTACGCATGCGCTCTTCGCTGACAACGACACAACAGCTTCCATGGCAGAGAACGTATCCCACGAAGGAAAAAGCAACTTTTGCCATAAAAAATATTTCGTTTAATTAGAATTGAAAGAGGAAACCAAAAACATTTCACTGTCGTACTTCGCTTTGGTCATTAATCTACCATCAAAAAGAAAGTATTTTATGGCAATTTTATTTGCACAAGCATAAATAGAACTGGAAACCTAGTGCTTAACACAGTGGCAGTGAAGGAAGAAGTGACGTTGCCGGTTCGCATGATGCAACTCCTCTCCTACTTCATCCACAATTCGCACGATGTCGATTCTTCGAAAAGTAAATGTCATGTAATGTTCTACATCATGAAGTATATTTAGAGGATTTCATCTGTCCCCAAAAATGCTGTTCCTTCGTCTCCGATGCAAAATCATTGCGAAAACAATTGCATTCGCTATTTTTGCCTCGGCAAGGGTACAAATGTAAAATTATCGGCCGTTTGGCCGATTGGCAGGGCAGTTTGAACTTCTCTGAAAACCAAACAAGTCCAAACCAGCGAAGGTAAAGATTTTACCCCTCCTCATAGTTAATTTCCAACGGGTATTGCCTTTTCTGAATACGGACCCAGGAAATTGTTCCTTGTCGCGCAGCGAGAAGTATGTTGTCCATAGATAGTTTGGATAAAGTACAGGTGCGAAAGCAGATATAGTGGAAGTGAATAGGAATGGATGAAAGGTGGAAGGATATTTTCACCAGGTGCAAGTGTCGGTAGCGAAAGGCGAGCAAGGTTTATAACATTCCGAGGGCAAGACAGAGTGGGACGAAATATAAGTTATTGAATATGCGCACTGCAGGCACAAATTTCAAAGAGGAAAGACTTATTATTTTCTGAGTGTCTTGGATCTTCTTATGATTGTGAATTCTCTAGAGGAAATTGACAGGGCTGAACAGGCAGTGATAGTGTTTGTTCAGTGGCAGACAGTTGGCAGCATTTTTGGTAGATTAAGTTATCTTTGAGAATAACTTGGTTGGTCTATGAAAATAGCCATTTAATGGATGAGCGGTAAAGCTAAAGAAAAGTAGCCTAGCTTATTCCAATGGGCGTGTTGAAAGTCTAGTTTGTGACTTGTCTTGTTGGCATGTGAGTTCGCGTGACGTGACGTCACTTGTGCTAGAAGTCAGTTGGACTAGAAGTACTGCCAGGATTGGTAATGTGTAGTACATTAGTGCTGTGTCAATCTCCAGCACCGTGGCGGTCCGCGACTCGGCGGTGGTTCCTACTCTCCATAAGCCGTATTGGGTACGTGAAAATTTACATTTTATTGTGTCGGCGACTGTGTGCTGTGCGCGTGGCTGTGGTTGTAAGAATGGGGGGAGGGGATTGGGGGAGGTCTCTATTCTCATGTTGATGTCATTGTATTTGTTCATTGTTTTTTATCCCATCGCTTTTATAGTGTTTAGCATGTGTCAGTGAATTTTAGTTGGTTTATTTGCATGACTAAAGTGTGATTGGAATAGTGACCATACATCT
Organism: Oncomelania hupensis; assembly: GCA_036898135.1. Lineage (NCBI taxonomy): Eukaryota > Metazoa > Mollusca > Gastropoda > Littorinimorpha > Pomatiopsidae > Oncomelania > Oncomelania hupensis. Next base: position 37,518,802 of record CM072517.1, on the reverse strand, counting down.
TTGTCATTTGTTACGTGTTGTACGTGTTTGTACGTTCTTTCTTTTCTCGTCTCAGCGACTGAAGGACGTCCGGCCGATCAGGAGCGCTTGTGCGAGAGTATGTTTATATGTGAGTGCCTGCGCGTGTACTTGTGTCTGATCGGTTGGCGACATTCCTATTCCCAAAGACCAAAGTCTCAACATTGATCTACCTCCCGTTAAGGAATCGCCCACTCCTACACTGGTTTCCCGTAGTACCAGAGAAATTATTATAATTCTATTCAATAACGGTTGTGGATGCAGTCAATCTATACTTTCAAAGATAAACATTCGATTTCCTTTCCGTCTGTTAACAGCGATCTCCATGCCTTTACACCACATGCTTGAGACACAGATTGTGTGTGTGAGAGTGGGGGAAACATATTGGTACAGATCGCCGTGCTTTGAGCCTGACCAAAGACTTGCGGGAAAAGCACATACGTTTTCAAATGTGTTCTTTTGTTCCTTCATATGTTGATGTACACTTGAACATCGCAATAAACTAACGGCAATCGCAGTACAGCATGCTCGGTGCGCTAAAAAGAAGACGGAGCATAAAATCAGACGTGGGGAAGGCTGGGAGGGGGTGTGGGGAAACTACTTTTCTAAAAGACTGCCATTGCAGTTAAGTTGCATGTGCGTGTGTGTAGTGTGTGTGTGTGTGTGTGTGTGTGTGTTTATCGGTTGTGTGTTTCGTGTGTGTATAATAATAATCATTACATTACATTACATGATTATTGCTTTAGGTCCAGCGGACTCTTCCGAGCCAAATCAGGGCCAGTATAGCCGAATCAGGACCACAAAATCAAGACCACAACTTCGCTAAAAGAGGACTAGCCCTGATCCGCATAAAAGATCTGCCGAAACAACCCCAGTGGCAACACTGAAGGCACTCCACCAGCCGGTCACTTTACAATAAAGACATCCCACGCAGGGGACGCTGAGGCTATACTCTCATTTATCGAACCCCCGTTTACAAAAACAAAATAGAATATAAATATCATTATACAATATCAACAAAACACATACATATAAAATGCCTACACTGCCAAATAATAACATCATAGGAAGCCCCAGTGACCACCCTTTTGAGGCGAGAAACGGAGAGAGCGGAGAACAGCGTTGTGGTCAGACTCAAGATCTTGTGACACAATGACATACAATGACATGAGAGATAATGTTGGCGGACTGTCTATCGATTGCACAGTCGATGATATGTTCAGAGCGAGGGTAAGTAGTTTGAGAAACAAATTGTGTAAACCTATGGATATGGAGGTTTTGACAGATGCGTTTAGTTTCCAAGGGTTCAGGTTGATCAAAATGAATGTTGAGGTCGCCGAAAATTATGAGTTGGCCAGGTTTGGAGGTGTAAAGGTCAAGAAGAGTTTTAAAGTCTTCATAAAACATAGCAGGTCTGAGTTGGTTTTGGGGACTGGGAGGAGGGCGGTATATGCAGACAAAGATGATGGTTTGGCCAAGTATGTTGACAGTGGCCTCAAGGAACTCGAAGGAGTCGTGGGGAAAGGGCAGCAGCTGTGAGAAAGTTAAATGGAAGGAGTTTATGTAAATGATGCAGAAAGAGCATAACGGAAGACAAGGAAGGGTGAGGGAATTGATGATGGGCTGTCTCCCACAGATTTGAGTCGGGTTTCGGTGAGAAAAATAATATCAATACGTTTTTCAAAAACAAAACCAAAAATTTCATCAGAACGGGAATCGGTCAAAACAGAATGAGCATTAAATAAACAAACGGTGAAAGTTTTCCCATTATCACAAAGTTCAACAGATAATGGGGGGGGGGGGGGGGGGGAAGGGGGTGAAGTTGAGTCAGTTGGTGGTTGAGAGGCAGGCAACTGAAAGAAAGAAAAAAACAATCAAATAAAGGCAAAAAGTCAGTTTCTTCTATGGCAGATGTAGGAGACGGTATGAGCAGCGAGGGAAGGGTGTCACACTGGGTAGGAAGTAGGGGCCTCAGCGATGGAGAACCAATGAAGGAAGGCAGCGGCGGTGCAAAAGGAGAGTTAGACAAAGAGTCAGTTTGGGTTTGGCATGAAGGTCAACGAAACAGCGACAGGCAGTTCGGCAAGGTTGGAGATGATGGTGGCGTAGTTGATGCTGACCATAGCACAGGCATGGTTGATGTTGCAGACGAGGTATTGTGTGTCTCGTGTGTGTGTGTGTGGGCGCCCGTGCGCGAAAGAATAAGTGAGCGAGTGAGTGAGTGAGAGAGTGTATGTGTGTGTGTGTGTGGGTGTGCGTGTGTGTGTGTATGTATTAATGTGGGCGCGTAAACGGGCACGAGCACCAACATGCAAAGGTTGATGGACGGTTCCACCTTTGCAGCATAAAACATCTCTAAACGCTCCGCAAATACGGGACAGCAATTTTGAAAAGAATCTTCTTTTTTTCCCTCGCTGTCATAAAACAAAGGCAGTGATTTCGAAGATCCTCTTTCACTTTCCCCTTAGTTTCCTCCTCCTCCTCCTCTTCTTCTTCTTCTTCTTCTTCTTCTTCTTCTTCTTCTTCTTCTTCATAGCATACCTACCTAAGCTCCCCACGTTGGAGTGCCGGGGGTTTCAGTATAAAAAGTATCCCCACTTTCTGGAAATTTAGTGCTTTAAATTCCCACTGTCGCTGTCTTTCTCATTTGCTCTTTCTCATTCCCGTTCTGTTCTATCACTCTGCTATACTATCTTCTTCTTCGCTAGACCAGTCACCTACCCCTTTTCTTGAAAACTCTTCCGGGACAAGACTCCTTATTTCTGTGTGAGGTCTGTTGGTTCAGCTTGGGAATATTGGACGCTTTCTGCCAGGTGGTTACTAGGGTTTCCTATGATGTTATTATTTAGCAATGTATATATAGCATGTATGTGTGTGTTTTGTTGATAATTTATAATGATGTTTGTATTCTATTTTGTTTTTGATAACAGGGGTTCGATAAATTAGAGTATAGCCTCAGCGTCCCCTGCGTGGGATGTCTTTATTGTAAAGTGACTTGCTGGTGGAGAGCTTTCAGTTTTACCACTAGGGTTGTTTCAGCAGATCTTTTATGCGGATCAGGGGTTGTCCGGTCCTGATTTGGCTCGGAAGAGTCCACTGGACCTAAAGCAATAATCATGTAGTGTAATGTAACCTACCTGAGCGCTAAAGACATGCTCAAAATGTTGTTCAGGGTGCTCTTTCCGGCGCTCTCATTTCCCGAGTCGCTAAAAAGTATTATAAAAAAGATATAAGAATATATTGTGAAATAACCAAATATTATCCCAATTGAAAGAGCACAATTGGTAGAAAAGCCGATGATGGTTCTTAAAGCAAGGTAAGCGAGCGCTTCGAAAGTGGAAATGACAAAAAAATGGAAACACGTTTGTCCCCTCTGTGTGTTACTCATAATACCCTAATATCGCTGGACTTTCAGGCCGCACTAGACGAAGAAAGCAGAAACGCAAACACAGTCACAAAGATAAAACTGGTTTAAATTCATCCTTTATTTATTTATTTGAAGGTGTGCAAAGGGTCAAAATTGGTTGTTTTAAAAATAAATTATAACCATTGTTTATTTCCTTTTTTCATTCCGTCTGTGAATGAAACACTGAAGAAAGAAATACAACTCTGTTAAGGACCTTGACCTTTACACGCTGTCGCTTGGCGGCGCAACATCCACGCGTCCTTGACCACATCTCCTAGCCAGCGACTATGAAAGCTGAACAGACTCAGGTTGCTTTTGATCGTGAAGGCGTGGAATTAGCGTGACTGGATTACTGAAGGTTGGATACACGGGCTGTCAGACACACCAATGGACATGTTATCTATTGCACGAGTGTGGATGATGATGATGATGATGATGATGACGATGATAAGGAACAACGGTTATGATGACATTGATGATGATGATGATGATGATGATGATGATGATGATGATGATGATGATGATGATGACGATGAACGTAACCTTATCGAACAATACTCGTTTTTACAAGAGTTTGTGCGCATGATCTGTACAAAATAGTTTTCGTGCATTCGTTCTATTACAGTAAGATTGCACTATGAATGAGGCAGGATCTGATGAAGAAAAACGCGCAACAGATATTTGGCGCGGGGGAAAATGGTTATTTCCATTGTATATACTGTAACATAAATTGTCGCTGTAACTCAGGGCTGTTTAGCGTGTCCTGGAGGAAGACTGGTAGAGGAAGAAATCCTCACAAGGATGACCAATGGGTGAAATGTATCTATCTCAACAAGGACATTCATGTCTGGAGTGCGACACGATCGTGCATTGAAACCGCAATGAGAAGAAAGAGAAGAGGTTGAAGGAAAAGGAGGACGAGAAGAAGGATGGGGAGGAGTCGAAGAACAAGAAATAACAATACAACAACCACAAACACAAGCAAACAAAACCACATGAAATTGATAGAAAAAGAAAGAAAGAAATAAAGAAAGAAGAAGAAGAAGAAGAAGAAGAAGAAGAAGAAGAAGAAGAAGAAGAAGAAGAAGAAGAAGAAGAAGAAGAAGAAGAAGAAGAAGAGGAAAAGAAAGAAAGAAAGAAATAGAAAGAAAGAAAGAAAGAAAGAAAGAGAGAGAGAGAAAGAGAGAGAGAGAAAGAGAGAGAGAGAAAGAGAGAGAGAGACAGAGAGAGAGAGAAAGAAAGAAAGAAAGAAAGAGAGAGAGAGAGAGAGAGAGAGAGAGAGAGAGAGAGAGAGAGAGAGAGAGAGAGAGAGAGAGAGAGAGCATATTGATGTTTTGAGAGCAAGGAGGATGTGAAGCGGAAAGAGACGAAGACTAGGATGATTGCAGAGGAAGAAGAACACAATAAATTACTATAAATTTCAATATATTACAATACAAAACAATTTTATTTATATCGAATTGAGCAATTATTGATCACTCTGGCCAAGAACAAGAAGGAGGATGATGAGGATGAGTAGAGAGGGACAGGGAAGAAATATAAACATAAGAAGCTGAAGAAGAAGAGTGAGGCTTTCAACACTAAGAAGAGGGAGAAGAAGATGAAGAAAAAATAAAGGTTAAAGAGAAGGTTAAAAAAACACAAGACGAAGACTTAAAGATTGATTGCTGATTTGTTCGAGGTTTACAGATTTATCTCGCGTTCCTCCCAAAAATCCATTCATTACAACCTCCTCCGCAAAGTAATGCGTAAGATACTTAATATTTAGAGAGAGAGAGAGAGAGAGAGAGAGAGAGAGAGAGAAGGGGGGGGGGGAGAGGTGGAGAGAGAAGGAGATAGTGTGTGTGGGTGCTAGTGAGATAGGGAGGAAAGAGAGAGATGGGAGGGAGGGAGAAAGAGAGAGGAGGAGGAGGGGGAGAGGGAGCCGATGGATGGTCGGCGGTTGTACAGCGGTTGGAATAATAGAGAAGATGAATGAGTAGAGAAGATAAATCTGCAAAGTGAAGAAGAAGAAGAAGAAGAAGAAGAAGAAGAAGAAGAAGAAGAAGAAGAAGAAGAAGAAGAAGAAGAAGAAGAAGAAGAAGAAAGAATTATATTTCTCACCTCAATAGGGCTGTGATCGGCAAGGGCTGATTGACCTAAAGCCTGGACGAACTGATGACTGTCACACAAAATAACTGACGGAAACTGAAAGAAGAAATTAAAAAAAAAAGATGTAGAGGAGTAAGAGAAGGAAGAAAAAAGCAGGAGGAAGAAGAAGAGGAGGAGAAGAAAATTATTAAGGGGAAAATAAACAAGAGGAGGAGGAAGAGAGCAAGAAGAAAATCAGGATGAAACGGTTAGAGACGAGAGCAACAAAAAATATTAAGTCGCCCGTCGGGAGAGCAAGTTTCAATTTTATGTCATGCGTCCAATTTGTACTGGCATTTAAGGAACGGTCGAATGCTTTCAACGTCTCTGGTAAAGTGCTTGAATCTGTAGGAAACCAAATCAAAACTGTGTTCCGACAATAACGGCGAGTACTATTCTAGTTTTTGCGCATGTCGGATTGAAAGATGCACTATTGGAGGGATGGTTGTACTAGTAAACCTCCTAAGAGACCCACGTCTAGTGAAAATATATGTGTGACTCTTTTGGAAAATGAAATGAAGATTCCATGTTGTCATAAAGACGAGAAGTAACTTTAGTGCATGTCAGGATGAAGAAAAGAGATTGCATGAATCCAATGATTGGAGGTTTGGGGAGGTGAAGAAGTTTTAGACACTGGTAAGCCACCTCTGTCTTCAGAAAAATAAAATGTGCACGTATGACGGTGTAGGATAGAAAAATCGGATGCTGTCAGTGTTTGTATGCAAGTCAGGCTAACAAAACAGCGATTGGCTAATTGGAATGAGTGTAGAGTGGCGGTGTGAAATCCCAACATCGTGCTCCAGGTGCTAGAAAAAGGATCCACAATGACTCTTGTCTTCGGCCGGAAAAATAAAAGTGCGCGGCTTGGCTGCGTTGAGATAGAAAAGGTGGATGCAGCCAGTATCTTTGTGTGCATGTTGGGAGTGAAAGAAAGTGATTTGTCGAGCAAACCGACAACTTCCAAACCATCTTTCACCGTGTCAGCCATTTCCGCTTGCGCCCGCTCTGCAGCTGCACCCTCCATTGCTCCCCCCATTTCCGTTCCTTTGGTGCCTCCTGAGAAGATAAACAGGGTGCAATGACTTCTCACCCGACTCCTGCCACTCTCCCCCCCTTTCCCCCCCTCTCTCTATCCCTCTCCCTTCTCATTGTTCTCTTTTTCTCACTCCCGCAAGGGGCGAACGTATGTGACTTAGGTACGAGACTACTGAGGTCACCGAGGGTTTCTCCGGGCACTCCGGTTTCTTCCCTTTCGGTCCCTTCAATAATGGTACTGGACGCAGTCGATATAAAATTTCAAAAATAAAAAATCGAATTTCTTTCCGTCTTCCAATAGCGATCTCCCTGCCTTTACACCACCTGTTTAAGTATGGATGTGTATTTGTTGTGTGTGTGTAAGGGTGGATGAGACAGGTGAGCGTGTATATTGGTACAGACCGCCGCGCTTTAAGCCTGATTGCTTTGGTAAAAGGCGCGTAAATATCATCCAGTATTATATAGCATCCAGTTTTATATAGCATCCAGGATTATTATCCAGTATTATATAGCATCCAGTAGTACTCCCTCTACCCTCGCCTGCCCTCACTACGCACTCTCGCCCATTCCCTCTGATTCCCACTTCTTGATTCGTCCTCCTCCACTTCTCCTCCTCCTCCTCCTTCCACTACGCACTCATACCTAGTGTTCATGCCGCTCTTCTCCACAACGCACTCTTTATTTACGCCCTTTCTTGCTTCTTCTTCTACAGAACTAACGTGTTCTCTTCGCTCCTTCTCCACTGAAGGACTCATTAAATACAGAATTATAGTACCGGGGTCACAATACAAAACAATTTATTGTCAGCGTAAGGATGTACAAGGATATTAGTTTTATTTGCTGTGAGCACAGTAAAATAACAGCAAACGAACAGCGCAACAGTTAACAGTACTAACTGTAATATTATAAGAACAAGGTGTGAACCTAACATTACTTTTATCGTAAAATGTTATTACAGGTCATTACTTGTAACAAACGTTTAAAGTCCTTCATCTACAATCAGCTATTCTGCCTCCCTCCTCTAAATACCTTCTATTAAGCACCCACCTTCTAAACCAACGCGCCTTCAACCTCCATCCCGTTTCCAAGGCTGATCGAACGCGAAACCAGACATTTGAAATTTGGAAAACGAGACATTCTATTCCTGACCTGTGTCGATTTTTTTGTTCTCAGAAAGTTACGTTGGGTGCGAACTATAAGATATCTGCAAAGCATTTTACAGCGATTTTCTACAGGAGTATTTAAATTATTCAAAATAATGTTTCTGTTATTATCAGTTATTGTCATTGGAACCGTCAAGATTCATCATGATGTTGTCAGGTTTATGGTATAGTCCTGGTCCTGATTTAGCTGGAAAGAGTCCGCTGGACCTAAAGCAATAACCATGTAATGTGGTATAGTCCAATGGTGGATACATCCTGGTTTTGTGATAGACAATTGCAAAAGACGTTGTAACATAATAAACAAATATAATGAATAAATCAAAAGGCATACAGAAGCAAATATCCTAATAAATTGGAAAGGTAGCCTTGGTTTTATCATGCTGCCCCTTTCCCCAACGACCAAACGGTTACGGGAACACCTCCACCACCTCTTACATCCTATTTTGTTTTTGTAAACGGGGTTCAATAAATTAGAGTAAAGCCTCACCGTCGCCTGCATGGAGTGCCTTTATTACAAAGGGACCGGCTGGTGGAGTGCCTTAGTTGTTTTAACAGATCTTTTATGCGGATCAGGGGGTGAGTCCTCTTTCAACCGTATTGTGGTTCTGATTCGGCTCTTTGCAGCCCGCTGGGCCCTATAAACAATAACTAACTTTGTATGGAGATGTGCGCTATAGAATGGGACAGTGGACTGGATTGAATGCTGATTCTGATGATGACGAGGACGATAATGACGTAGTTTTTTTGTATAGCACAGGTATCCTCGGGAAAAGTTTATGCTCATTGCAGTAGAGAAGAAACGAGAGAGTGGTTGGAACTATTCCGACTATTGTGACTCTTCCTCCTCATCCTCCTCCTCTCGCTACTTCTGTGGCGTCTCCTCCTTTATTCCTCCATAAACTACTAGATCTATTTCTGTGGCGTCTCCTCCTTTATTCCTCCATAAACTACTAGATCTACGTCTGTGGCGTCTCCTCCTTTGTTCCTCCATAAACTACTAGATCTACGACTGTGGCGTCTCCTCCTTTGTTCCTCCATAAACTACTAGATCTACGTCTGTGGCGTCTCCTTTATTCCTCCATAAACTACTAGATCTAAGTCTGTGGCGTCCCCTCTTTTATTCATCCATAAACTACTAGATCTACTTCTGTGGCGTCTCCTCCTTTATTCCTCCATAAACTACTAGATCTACTTCTGTGGCGTCTCCTCCTTTGTTCCTCCATAAACTACTAGATCTACTTCTGTGGCGTCTCCTCCTTTATTCCTCCATAAACTACTAGATCTACTTCTGCTACTCTGTCCTCTTCCTCCAACAATAGCAATAACTACTACTACTACTACTACTACTACTACTACTACTACTACTACTACTACTACTACTACTACTACTACTACTACTACAGTCTATTTCTTTTCTTACTACTCCTCTTACTATTACAACTACTACTGCAACAGCAGCTGGTGCGATTTTTGAGGGAACGATTTCGGTTTTTGAAAAGCAAACACATTATCTTTCTTACACAATAGTAGGCTTCCATGCCAGACTGATGAAAGCTGTGGTCGTGTAATCGCCGTCTTATCAGGATTAAAATCGCCCTGTACAGTTTATCAGTAATAGTAGCCGTTCTGGTCCCAGTTCCGGGCTGAAGTCATTTCTTGTTTGTTCTTAGTCTCGCAAATCGCTAGTTCGATCTCCGACTACCAGTTCAAGTCTGATCGCGACCCGCCATCTCAAACCAAACCATCATGTTGAAATATGTTTCTTTCTCAACCGCCTAGATCTCTGGATCTGTTTCTCCTTCCCCCCCCCCCTCCAACCCTCCTGGCATATCCATCTCGCCTATCCCCACATATCCCCTCCGCCCTCCCTGTCCCACGCCCTCTCTCTCTCTCTCTCTCTCTCTCTCTCTCTCTCTCCGCTTCTTACTCCCGGGGACACTTCTCTCTCTCTCTCTCTCTCTCTCCATCCGATTCTTACTCCCGTGGACACTTCTCTCTCTCTCTCTCTCTCTCTCTCTCTCTCTCTCTCTCTCTCTCTCTCTCTCTCTCTCTCTCTCTCTCTCTCTCTCTCTCTCTCTCCCATCTCTCTCTCTCTCCCTCCAAAATGTTGTTGTACTCACTTTCGCTCTCCTCATTTCTCCCCCACCCCCTCCTACCCTCTTTCTCTCTCTCCATTCGTCTTAACTCCGTTTCTTCTTCTTCTTTTTTTTTGTTTTTGGTATTCTTCCTGCATTGTTGGCCGTTCGGGGGTCCGAGAGACAAATTTAGTCTTGGTGAGAGAAAGACAAGAGCGCGAGACAAGCACGAGATTACTTCATTTGCATATTCTACGTCACAGCTGTCGCCCGTCTCTTTCTCACCATCTTCAAAAGCAGGAAACTCTTCTTTTTTTTTCTTCTCTTGGGGTGGCAAATCTACTTGGAGTGGCTTGAGGGGTTGTGATGGGTGGGGGAGAGATATATATATAAGGAGAGGGTATTGGATAGAGAGAGAGAGAGAGGGAAAAGCAGGGGTCTCGGGAAAGGGGTAAGCGATTGGCTCTGATTGGCGGAAGACAGTTTAGGGGATATTATTTCTTTCCCAGACTGGATTCTCTCTCCTCGCTTTTACTTCCCTCTTCAAGTGGGCTTCCTTATCTTTTTAATGTGCTTTCTTTTCCGGGGAAAGATGTCTGGATGAGTCTACTCATTTTCTTTTCTTCTTTCTTTCTTGCCGTTACAGATATACTCCATTAAATTCGTTCCGATTCTTACTCTTCTTTTTTTCCATTTTTCTAACTAGTATATTATTTTTTTTTCTTTTGTTTGTGTGTGTGTGGGTCGTCCTGACACAATTACAACGTTGACTCATTTTATTGCTTTGGGGGTCTTCTTCTTCTTCTATAGTCTTCTTCTTCTTTTCATTTTCCTTCTTCTTCTTCTTGTGTTTACCACCCTGAAACATACACACACAAGCACGCACGCACGCACGCCCACACACTTACACACAAACACACACGCCCGCGCGCGCTCACAGATTTTTTCGTCTTTATCTTCCGTCGATTTTTTTGTATTGTTGTTGTCCCCTTTATAAAATTCCTATCATGTCAACGACTTTCTCCTTCTTCCTTAATTTTGCATTAAACTGACATCATCACTGCTTTAGGGTTCGGGCACTGATTCAACGTTTCCAGGCGTGTCGTAAGAGGCGACTAACAGGGGTGATGTCAGCACAGCATCGCTGAGCGAAAATCTTCTACACAGAAGTCACCGGCCAGGGCGAAGGAACTCATGTTTAACGTGCTCGGGGCCAACGCGAGCCACACTGTACTCGTGGATTTCCGCTGTGTTAAACAGCCTGGAGAGGATTGGGTCCCGCAGTAAGATGAAAAGAACCGCTCACTTCATACCGGATCTGACGTCGCCCGGGTCACCATGACCGCGCCTTCTGTTGGCCACCAGGACGGGGGTAATAAGTGTGTTACTTATGGTCAACTTAGAAAGATCCGCACGAGAGAAAACATCGTCATATGAACCTTGAATATCAGGACCCTAACTGCGGAGGGAAAATTAAGAGAACTGCCAAACTAACCGGACCCCTAACAGTGGAACATTCTAGGTATCGGCGAAATGCGCTGGAAAGGCCTAGGTGAAACAACTACCTACAAAGGCCACAAGGTTTATTTCAACGGAAGAGATGACAGGCAAGAACACGGTGTTGGATTCTTGGTCCATAAAAACATTCTGGACACTGTCATGGGTTGCCGTACAGTCTTCAGTAGACTCAATACCATGCGTCTGAGAGCATCCTCTTTCAACATCACCATCATCCAGGCCTACGCCCCAACATCAGACTACGGCGACAGCGAAGTCGATGACTTCTATGAACATCTGCGCTGCAGGCTGCCCTTGATCAAGTGCTTAGGAAGGACTTAGTAATAGAGCAAGGCGACCGGAATGCCACGGTCGGCTAAGGTGCGTACAATAACTGAGGAGACACATGTGGACTCACACTGCATTGCAACAACGAGATAAATGACAGGGGTATGAGACTCTTGGAGTTTGTCAGATACAACAATCTGATACTGGCAAACACTCTTCGTGCTCACAAAAAATCCAGACGATGGACCTGGCACAATCCCATCAGGGAGGTCGACTACATCATGGTAAAAAGAAACGCGTCAGATCATGCGTCAACATTGGCAAACCACCTACTTTTCCAGGAGCAGACATCCGAAGTGACCACGATCTTGTGATGTTTATTCGGCTCCATTTGAAGAGAGTAAACAAAGCAAAGTGCACTAGGCTGAAGTTTGACTTGGATAAACTGCAAGACCTGGAGGTGGCAGAAATACTCCAAGCCACAATTGGAGAGAAATTTGCACCACTGCTCATTTTGGGAGCTGGTGAAGTAGATGTGAATACCATAACCATCATCTTCAACTCAGCAGTGACAGATGCCGCCACTGGCAAGCATCGCCCAAAGAAGAAACCGTGGATCTGGCCTGACCTTTTGAACCTGTGTGACAAACGAAGAGAGATGAAAAAGAAAAAGAACACCTCACAGAGAGCTGATGCCTACCGAAAAATCAAACGTGACATCCGAAAAGGCGTGCGCACAGCAAAGGACAACCGGACAGAAGATCAATGCCAGGAAACAGAAAACAATCTGAACAAGAACAACTGCAAGAAGGCTTAGCAGACTGTGAAATGGCTGACAAGTAAAGCTCAAGGTCTCCACGATCCAAAACAAGTCTGGCTTGTGCCTTACAGAAGAACAAGAAGTCTTGGATAGATGGACCGAGTACTGCACTGACCTTTACAACCACACTCTAAATGGAGACCCATCAGTTCTAGCATGTCCCCAGAAAAGGGAAGAAGAAGAAATCCTCCCAATAATCCAAAAAGAAGTTGAGGCAGCAGTGCACCCGCTAAAGAAGGTGAAGTCAGCCGGAGTGGACTACATACCTGCAGAATTGCGTCATGCAGGTGTAGAAGCGACGCCATCGCCATTATCTGTAACAAGATCTGGCAGAATAGGGAGTAGCCTATACCAGTCGCTTGTCATCATTCTTCTCAAAAATGATAATCTTCAGGAGTATCAAAACTACCGCAACGTTAGCCTCATTAGCCACCCCAGCAAAGTCCTCGTGAAATTTATACTCAACAGGTTGAAACCTCATGCTGAACAAACAAATGCTAAAGAACAAGCAGGGTTCATGGCAGGACGAAGTACCACTGAACAGATTTTCAACCTCAAAATAATCTGCGAGATATACCTACAACACCAACAACATCTATATCATGTGTTTGTAGACTTCAAGAAAGCGTTTGACCAAGTCTGGCATGCAGCTCTGAGGGCAACCATGAGAGTGTGCAACATCAGCCCCAACATTTTTGAGGTCATCAAAAGCATGTATAACAAGGCTATCAGTGCAGTCTTCAACAACAGCCCCATCGGGAACTGGTTTAGAACAAAAATCGGCATGCCCCAAGGATGTCGACTCTCTTCAACACTCTTCAACATCTTTCTGGAGCGCATCATGTTAGATGCCCTTGCACATCATGAAGGCACAGTCAGCATAGGATGTAGAGCAATCCAACCTCTGTTTTGCGGATGACATTAATAGATTCGCTGGAGAGGAACAAGAACTTGAACAGCTGGTACTGATCAGGCTTGACACCTTTTCCAGAGCATTTGGAATGGTAATAAGTGCAGAGAAGCCCAAAAAAATGACCAGCAACACCAATGGCATCAACACGGACATCAAAGTCCAGGGCCAATAACTCAGCACGGTGCACAGCTTCATATATTTAGGAGCAATTGTATCAGATAATTGGTCCCCACAGAAAGTCCTCTCCAGGATAGCTACTCTGACATGGTTGAAGCCCATTTGGAAAGACAGGTGCATCTGTCCTCACTCCAATGTAAGGTTGCTGCGCTCTCTTAATAAAAAGGGTATTTATATAGCGCTTTTTCCTAATGACATCAGTTCAAAGCGCGGTTCTTACGCATTTTTATACTTAACGTTAACATCGAAACACACAAAAGAAATGAAACAAAAACGAGACACTAATAAATTATGCCATGACATCATAATACAAACATGAAAAACATATTTACAAGTAAACTATAAAAGGCGAGGGAGGGAGGGGGGAGGAGAGCAGCTAAGGAGTGAGGGGCTGGGGGGCGTGCAGTTGTGGTCTGAATCAGAAAAGAAGGAATGATGATGGTGATGAGAGGCGAGATCAGACATTTCTAATGAAGAGATTAGTTTTCAAGTAGGATTTGAAAGTGGCTATGTTCGGAGAGCTGCAAAGAGACGTTGAAGGAACAAGAACTGAGAAGGATCGACAGCCTGCAGAGGAGAGTTTGTAGTGGGATATTTGTAGCATGAAGGTGTCAGAGAAAGAACGAAGACTTTTAGATGGCTTGTAGAAGTGAATACTCTGGGTGAGGTAGGAAGGAGCTAATCTTTGGACGCACTTGTAACAAAGTACAGATTTTGTATGTAATCCTCTGAGATACAGGAAGCCAGTGAAGAGAATGTAGGACGGGTGTGATATGATCAGATTTTGTTCATTGTGAGAACCAGACGAGCAGCTGAGTTCTGAACACGTTGGAGCAGATGAACAGAAGAGGAAGAGTCCAGCCAAAAGAGAGTTCAGTAGTCTAAGCGTGACAGGACAAGAGAGGAAATGAGGTTGGCTGTAGCGTCATTGGTCAGATACCTGCGGACAAGGCCAGTTCTACGGAGTTGAAAGTTGTTTGTTTGACAGTTTTTGCGGATGAATTCTGACATGGAGGGGGTGTTGTCAAGGATGACGCCAGGTTTTTAACAGAAAATGAAATAGGAATAATGGTTTAACCAAGAGTGGCAGTATCTACAGGGGAGGAAGACAGATTGTGTTTAGTACCCATGAGCATAACTTCAGTTTTGTTAGCATTGAGCTGGAGCTTGTTGGCAGTCATCCAGTTAAAAATGCTTGCAAAGCAGTCAGACGTTTTGGTCAGAACAGATGGAAGGTTTTGAGCTGTGTATCGTCTGCGTAGAAATGGTGAAAAATGTCATGGGTTTGGATGATCTGAGACAGAGGAGATGTGTAAAGGTTGAATAAAACAGGGCTTAGAACTGAACCCTGAGGAACACCAAAGACAAGTCTGGAGGGTTCAGAAAGGTAGTTGTCGATACAGACAGATTGGAAACGATCAGAGAGGTAGAATGGAACCAGCTTAGGGCATAGTCCTTTATTCCAAAAGCGTTCTCTAGGCGCTGAAGTAGGATGGAGTTATCGATAGTGTCAAAAGCCTCTAAGAGATCGAGAAGGGCCAACAAGGAGATTTTATCAGAGTCAGTGGCAGAGAGGTCATTCACGATGTCATTTTTTGTCATCTCCATCTACCTTTACTCTTGCAAAACATGGACCCTCACAGCAGACCTACAACGAAGAATACAAAGCATGAAGAAAAGGTGCTACAGACGACTTCTGTGCTTCTCCTATACCCAGCACATCACCAACGACAAAGTCCCGCAGACCATCATACAAGACATTGGACAACACGATGATAAAGCTTACAATGGAGAAGAAATGGAAACTCCGATAGTAAGGCCACGTCACCAGAGCATCAGGCCACGTCACCAGAGCATCAGGCCTTGCAAATATCATCCTGAAGAGGTGGGAAAACAAGAATGGATTGGCTTGACAAACTAGTGAAGCCTTGAGGGCTGCTGAGGACAGTGAAAGATGGAGTACGCTGATTAAATGAACGTCTTTGGTACCCTCCCGACTTTCGAGTTACGGGATAAGATAAGATAAGACATCATCACCCTGTTGACTCGTGTTCTCCCTCCCTCCTCTCCCTCCCCCCCTGCCACCCTCTCTCTTTTTTTCTCTCTCACTCTTATCCCTTTCTAATAATATTATTAACCTCATTATACATTTAAAGTTCAATTTTTTTCCAACACTTTCTTTCTCTCAATTCGTTTCTCTCTCTCTCTCTCTCTCTCTCTCTCTCTCTCTCTCTCTCTCCCTCTCTCTCTCTCTCTGTCTCTCTCTCTCCCCCTCTCTCTCCCTCCTATTTCAAAATATATTTTAGTACACTTTTTTTAACCTTATCCGTACATACTTGAACATGTTCTCATCTCCCGCTCCCTTACCCACGCTCTCTGTCTCTCTCTCTCCCCCTCTCTCTCCCTCCTATTTCAAAATATATTTTAGTACACTTTTTTTTTTTTTAACCTTATCCGTATATACTTGAACATGTTCTCATCTCCCGCTCCCTTACCCACGCTGCGTACCACCCCTTGGGGTCATGAGCAATCTTGCCACTGTAGATTGTTCAAACCTATAAAGGGAACAGTGAAAGCCACAGTTGAAAACCTGTCTTTCCTTTATAGGCAAGACGCTTCACTGCGGCAACAGTACCCCCGTTGGAGTGCCGGGGGTTTTCAGTATAAATAGTATCCCCACTTTATGGAAATTTAGTGCTTTAAATTCCCACTGTCGCTGTCTTCCTCATTTACTCTTTCCTATTCCTGCTCTGTCCTTCACTCTGCTATACTATCTTCTTCTTCGCTAGATCAATGACCTACCTTTTTTCTTGAAAACTCTTCCTGGACAAGACTCCTTGTTTGTGTATGAGGTCTGTTGGATCAGCTTGGGAGTGTTGGACGCTTTCTGCCGGGTGGTCACTAGGGCTTCCTATGATTGTACTATTTAGCACTATAGGCATTTTATATGTATGTGTTTGGTTGATGATTTATAATGATGTTTGTATTCTATTTTGTTTTTGTAACCGGGGTGTTCGCGTAGTTGAGGTCAACCCTCAGCCGTCCCCCGCGTGGGATGTCTTTATTATAAAGTGACTGGCCGGTGGAGGGCATTCAATTTTCCCACTGGGGTTGTTTCAGCAGATCTTTTATGCGGATCGGGGGTTGTCCGGTCCTGATTTGGCTCGGAAGAGTCCGCTGGACCTAAAGCAACAATAAATCAATCAATCAATCAACGCTGCGTACCTGAGACCAGCCGACCATTACGTTCACCTCTTCTCTGCTAATAGGTCAGGACATGCGAACGTAAGCCTAAGCATGTATGAGCTAGGCCTACATAGTGTGCGCCTCGTCTACATCTTGCTGTGTGTGTTTGGTTTTGATACACATATCTCTTCCCAACCTCGTTCACTCTTCTTTCTCAAGAAGAGAAAGTAGGAAAGAGGGAGAGGGGAGGGGAGGGGGGGGGGAGAAGAAGAAGAACTATATAGCCGAAAATTACAGATTTTCAAAAGTTTGGGTTTTCTTGCAAAACATATCGATGTCAGCATGTATTTGGTTTATATTTAAACTTTTTAAAAAATATTTTGAACTATACAAACAGGAACTATTGTTTTGAGGTGGCTGGCTTGAAGACACGGTAATGAGGCCCTTTCTGCTCACTCCAAGCTGTCAACAGCTCTCGAGCACATCCGACAGAAGCTGGTGCATGTTCAAATCTTCATCTGTGTTTGTTTGTGTGTGTGTGTGTGTGTGAGCGTGTGTGCGTGAGTGGGTGTGTACGTATGTGTGCGTGAGTATGTGTGTACGTGTGTGTGTGTGCGCGCGTGCATTTTGTGGTGAGAGAGAGCTTTGAATTGAGGTTAAAAGAAAGTGATAAAAACCTTGTGGTTTTTCCCCTTGTTTTGTGGGATTAGGAAAGAATGGAATTTGTATAATCCTAATGCAGAAACCCTTTTAAAGTCGTGTTCAAGAAGAAGAAAAGATGAAGAAAAAAAAAAAAGCTCACACACAAAGCATTAAAATTTTTTTTTTTTTTTTCAAAAGTGTTAGTTTCCTTGCCGGTGTTGAGACTCGGTTTTATCCTAACGAAGCAAAGAAGAGAACGTGGAATGATAGGCTATCTGAACTATCTGCAAACAAAGAAAGAAACAAACAAAATCTTACCAATCAGCACAGCCAATTTATAGAGACAACGCAAAAGACGTTTAGAAAATCGTGAAGCACAATGACCTTGACCTTTGAGAAAATACACAAACCAATGAACTAACATACTTAGCAATAATTAAAAGTACCCACAAAATTAGGAATTTCGGTTCAGTCATGGGGGAGGAGACGGAGGAGAATGTTAAGAGCAACAGCCACAACAACAATGGGGAGATAGAGGAGGAAGAGAAGAAGAGTTAGTCAGTTAATCATTGTTTATAGGGTCCAGCGGACTCCAAAGTTTCCAATCAGGACCACAGGAGGAGGAGAAGGAGAAGAAGAAGAAGAAGAAGAAGAAGAAGAAGAAGAAGAAGAAGAAGAAGAAGAAGAAGAAGAAGAAGAAGAAGAAGAAGAAAAAAAGAAGAAGTCTTAGGAGGAAGACAGTGCCTTCGTGCTTACAGCGAACCCGACTCCAAAGATAACAAGAAAAAAACCGCACGCATCCACAGCCATTTTGAAATTACATCAAGCGAAGAAATACGATTTTTGCTGTTCCAAGCGGCGAAACAGCCCATTTGTAAATGACATAATATGAAGACGTTCCATTTCCATCTCCACACTCTCAGGGCTCACAAACAAAATGTTAACAGCATAATGGCGCATTTGCTCGGGGGGAAAAAACAACAACAACCAGTTGCATCCGCAGCAGCAACGACAGCAACCGCAGCAGAAACGACAGCAGCAACAAGAACAACGACGAAAAATTACAGTGAGCTGTATCATTTTGTACATTTTAACTTCCTACTGTTACTATAGTATTGCTTCTACTACTGTTACTGCTGCTGCGCCTGCTGCTCCACTGCTTCTACTACTACTATGACGACGACGACGACGACGACGACACCAGGAGAGATGTTGATAATCTTCACCGCTACTCCTCACAACCATGATGTTCGATTCCGCTTTCACTCCCATTTCCTTACACCTGATACTGCCTCTCGCCACTTTTCCCTCCCTTTATGTGACAAAAACCCTAAACAAAAATTCAAAGAACAGATTACCGGTTACAAGTCGATCGGACATGTTCCCATTCCAAAGCAGGCGCGCACTACTCACACACCCACACACAACCCACACACACGCACAGACAAACACACCCACATATACACACACAGGTTTTTCAACAACTTCCTTCTGTTGGAATCCATTTGGAAACAGAAAGAAGTTGTGTTCGAGGGTTATGTCTTGTCTGGAACATTTGAAGCGAGAGAAAAACCAACATTATTTCTTTTAATCCCGAAAATGTATCTGTGATGGCTTTGCAGACTATAGGATATCTAAATGGAATTAATGTGATCTATCAATGATTGTTAAAGGTTTTTGTACACGAAAAATAAACTTTTATCATCTTAACTAGCCAACTGGGAAAACAATAACAATAATGCAATGCATGTGTTATGTTTACTTTCAAACGTTGCTTGAATCGGAACACACATAATTATCGCATTAAATGTTACTAATTTAAATGAATGCAAATATCAAACACCATTTCATTTATGAAAACGTTTGTTGTCATTTCTCTTTTTCTTCCATTTTTTCTCCACACTCCTTCCCTACACAACTCTCCCCGCCCCCCTCCTTTCTTAGTTTTGTTGATATACCTTGTCTATATCTCCCCTTTTCGCTTCATCCCCAACCATACAAAGCCTGAATCATCTTTTATATTGTTTAACTTATTTTTATTTATTTATTTAATCGTTCTTATATAGCGCTTTTCCAGCGCAGGAACTGCCCAAGGCGCTGGCCGATACAAGATGTAACTCAATCCGCGCAAAAAGCCCACTTGCAGCCTTGGGAACACAGTCCGACGCCCAGACAAATGAGCACAATCAAAGGGGTGTGGGGGGTGGGTGGGAGGGGGAGGTTGGAAGGGAGCCAGGTATGGATGAGAAGGAACCAAGTGCTTCCTGGGTGTATATGTGTAGCCGGCACTCCCCCGTCTAGTACACAGGCGTCAGGATCTCTAAAATCCGTGCGGTGGAATTCGTTCGCGCACATACTAGACCTCGGTTCATACTCTCATCCTGAGCAGTAGAGGCGCAGTTTTGATTGATTGATTGTTGCTTTAGGTCCAGCGGACTCTTCCGAGCCAAATCAGGACCGGACAACCCCCGACCCGTATAAAAGATCTGCTGAAACAACCCTAGTGGGAAAATTGAACGCCCTCCACCGGCCAGTCACTTTACAATATAGACATCCTACGCAGGGGACGGCTGAGGCTTTACCCCAACTACTCGAACCCCCGGTTACAAAAACAAAATAGAATACAAACATCATTATACATTATTAACAAAACATATACATATAAAATGCCTATATTGCTAAATAATACAATCATAGGAAGCCCTAGTGACCACCCGGCAGAAAGCGTCCAACACTCCCAAGCTGATCCAACAGACCTCATACACAAACAAGGAGTCTTGTCCAGGAAGAGTTTTCAAGAAAAAAGGTAGGTCATTGATCTAGCGAAGAAGAAGATAGTATAGCAGAGTGATAGGACAGAGCAGGAATGGGAAAGAGTAAATGAGGAAGACAGCGACAGTGGGAATTTAAAGCACTAAATTTCCATAAAGTGGGGATACTATTTATACTGAAAACCCCCGGCACTCCAACGGGGGTACTGTTGCCGCAGTGAATCTGTCTTGCCTACAAAGGAAAGACAGGTTTTCAACTGGGGCATTCACTGTTCCCTTGATAGGTTTGAACAATCTACAGTGGCAAGATTGCTCATGACCCCAAGGGGGCGCAGTGTCTCAGCGTCTTTTAAAAAAAAAATTCTAAGCCGTCAACGGGCTTTAAACCAAGGCTGCTTATTGTTGCTTGACTCTCAATGTTTCTTTTGTTTTGGGGCTTTTTTTGAGTACGCCACTGAACCCACTGTTTTTCAGGCTCATTGCCTATATTTCGGCACTCCATGACGTCAACTGGATTCGAACCAGTGTCTATACGGTCTGCGATGTTGTAACAAGAGGCAGTTTTACACAGCACAGTTTAAGCTTTTACCTTGTTTAGTCAGTGTAGCACAGATGTATAGTGACGCCCGCGCAATGTAGTGACATCATCGCAGATTAAGGATAGAACTGATTTTACAGCCAATCCGAACACAGCGAGATTAGGTAGACAGGTTCTGCCTGGTTCAGGAGAGAGGTAGAAGAGTCATTCGTGTGGAAAACTGGGAGCAGTACACAGCTACGCTCTAACAGAAATCTCTCCACTGACAGACTCGGGAAGCAGGACTTGTTGAAAATTCGATTCAATCAAGTTAGCCACGGCCTGGCATTGTCAAAGAGGTAAATGAACATACTTTTGTTTCATCGTGATGTATTGATATTATTGTTGAATTATGTTTGTGAAATTTGCTATGCTTAGAATTGAATTGTTAGTCCAACGTTGCGTGACCACGTGGCGAACACGACCGAGTTCGACGCCATGTTGTATTCCATACGGACCCACTGTTGTTTAACCTATATGTATGCTTGCAGACCAGTGGTTGTACCAGAGAATGTGTATAATATTAATTCTTTCTCTATGTGTATAGTTAGCCATGATTTATATTTATATATGTATAGGAAATTAGAGTGGAGATTCCAGTGGACCACGGACTTAGCAGAATGTTCGTCGCTTATATATAGAGATGGGGAGCTAATCACTGAGGGCTACTTCGGCCTTCAGTCTGACGCTCTGCACACACCATATTATACAGGGTTGTGCAGAATTTCGCCTCATATGTTACAGACGAGCAGGCATTGTATCGTGAGCCCAACCAGGCGAATGACAAAAACAAGTCGTCGCTGAACGTTGGCTGCCGAGGCATCTACAGCACTGAGCTGAGAGCCCACCAGTCTAGCCACAAGGAGAAGGCTCCACAACAACACAGCTTGTCAAGGGAGCCACCACAATGCAGCGCTTCGAACACACAGTTAAGTGCCTACCGAAACAGTGCACTAAAACTGGTATCAAAGGACCACGGTAGTCCACTCTTCCAGAACTCTGACCATTAGAGCAGAAAGTATCCAGTGCCCGATGATGATAAAATAGCTGCATAGAACTATCAAAAGCGAACCATTCGCATTGACATTTGAACTTTTAAGTTAGTATCGTACTTCGAAGATCGTGTATAGAGTAGAGGAAATAAATGTGTGATATTTACTGTTATCAAGTGGCGGGACTACCTATGTTTCATAGCCGTGTGAGAGCTAGTGTGACAGTGATCATTTACCATTTTTCTTTCTATCTCTGTACCCCCAGCCTAAACACAGACCGAGCTAAACAAATAAATGTTTTAAGTTAAGTCACAGGGAGATTACTAGCGATCCCCACCGACAACAGACGAGTGGGTAATAGCATTCCATTGTGCAGAGCCCAGCAACAATTGACCCACCGTCACAGATGTTATCGCTGGACATTCAATACTTGAATTGTGTTTGCCGTTGCGTACTCAGTGGTCAGAGCGCACGACTTGTGTGAGTGCGTCTTGGCGACGTGGGTTCGAATCCTGACTTCAGCAAACTATTTTGTGATTGCTGGATATTACGGGCCAGCGCCTTGAGAAGCTCTCTGAGCTTGTAAGTGCGCTATATAAGAGAAATCTCTTTCTTACACCACTGTGCCAACCGCGTGTCATCGTTTCTCTCTAGTCATTGTAACTAGGTGGTAATAAGGGGCACTCGCCTCTCATCATTATTTCTCATGTCTGAAATCGCCTGTTAGTCTACGCTAGTTTTTAACTAGCTCGTTGATTTGAACTGATGGGGGTTGGTGCGTTTAAATCGAAATAATGCGCATAAACAGTCCAAAGATGACACGCTGGCTTTTGAAGTCAAGCAAGAGAGTGGTGTGATGATGATGATGATGATGATGATGATGATGATGATGATGATGATGATGATGATGATGATGATGATGATTACATTACATGATTATTGCTTTAGGTCCAGCGGACTCTTCCGAGCCAAATTAGGACCTGACAACCCCTGATCCGCATAAAAGATCTGCTGAAACAACCCTAGTGGTAAAACTGAAAGCTCTCCACCAGCCAGTCACTTTACAATAAAGACATCCCACGCAGGGGACGCCGAGGCTGTACTCTAATTTATCGAACCACCGTTTACAAAAACAAAATAGAATACACACATCATTATAAAATATCAACAAAACACATACATATAAAATGCCTACATTGCTCAATAATAACATCATAGGAAGCCATAGTGACCACCTGGCAGAAAGCGTCCAATGTTCCCAAGCTGATCCAACAGACCTCATACACAAATAAGGAGTGTTGTCCCGGACGAGTTTTCAAGAAAAAAGGCAGGTGACTGGTCTAGCGAAGAAGAAGATAATATAGCAGATTGATAGAACAGAGCAGGAATGAGAAAGAGCAAATGAGAAAACAGCGACAGTGGGAATTTAAATCACTAAATTTCCAGAAAGTGGGGATACTATTTATACTGAAACCCCCGGCACATGATGATGATGATGATGATGATGATGATGATGATGATGATGATGATGATGATGATGATGATGATGATGATGATAATGATGATGATAAACAACAACAACAAGGATTTTTGTAAGACATTTAATCCACGCAGAAAATGAATGCTCGAACCGCTCAGCTGCATGTATAAAACATTGTTGAGAGAGGACAGCAGTTCACAGTTTCATGTCAGTGCTGTTGTCAGCCAAACAAGCCACATTTCTTTTCATGTGATGACTCTTCCCTCAAAGTGATCTCCCAATCATTTTTTTCTTCTACTCCAATTACCTTCAACAAAGTACCAAATGCCAAAAAGATCACCAGATTATTTGCACTTTTGTTAAACTAAATTTTTCTGCCGATGACCCTCGAGACAGCAGCCAAAAAGCGAAAGGTTCCGTGGGCATATTTACACGTCAGTCTTCTCACACTGACCTTCCACAGACAGGCTTTGTTGCAAAAGCCAATAATAGAAGCATGCAGGGGCGGGTGATCATTTTATACTTCTGTCTTCTTAAGGGGAACACTGCGTAGATGAGGCAGGCTGAGGTTTGCGTCGCCTCTCTCCCTCTCTCTATCTATCTACAGTATCTATCTTTCTATATCTATCTATACTTCTCTCTCTCTCTCTCTCTCTCTCTCTCTCTCTCTCTCTCTCTCTCTCTCTCTCTCTCTTTCTTTCTTTAGGTAGATTAACGTCCCCGGACACATTAGCGTATAGGGGACTTCGCTCTCGCTCTCTCTCTCTCTCTCTCTCTCTCTCTCTCTCTCTCTCTCTCCATATATATTCACATTTATTTTGACCCACAAAGACATATATTGATTTAGACTGTGTACCTGCATGTGCAGATTTAGTATTCTATGATGTGGTTGAGAAAATGAGAGATTGATTGGTCACTTTGTCCCGTTTGATCAACTGTGTTTTTGTGTGTTGTAGAACAGTAAATTGAGTATTTGTTTTGTTCAGTCATATTGAAGATAATGCAATAACGCTTTTATTATATTTTAGGGTCATTTTT
>CM072517.1:37442094-37489594 GCA_036898135.1 Oncomelania hupensis | reverse complement strand
TGGTGGGTGTAGACGTTAAACCTCATTGTTCGTTCGTTTGTGTGTGAGAGACTCCGAGAGCTACGACTATGAGTATGTGTGTGGTGATTCAATTACGGTTTACAGTGTAATGTGTTTATTTATGTTTATAATGTGTGTGGACCCCAAGAAACATGGACCCTTACAGCAGACCTACAACGAAGAGTACAAAGCTTCGTACTTGCCAAAGCCCAATGTCCCCCCTGGGGAACATGTAAAATTCCCACCAAAGCCCAATGTCCCCCATGGGGGGCAGTGCCAAATTCTCACTTTGGCAATTTTTTTCACACAAAAAGTTTATTTTTCCATTATACAGACTCCAATTCAACACAAATATCCACATGTTTATTTTTTAATTTGTGTAATTATATGCCTGGGCCTTAGGGGGTTAAAGTGGATCTCACCTATATTTTTGAAGCAAATTTAACTGTAATAACGTTTGTGGTACCCGTCAGTGAAAGTATTTTTACGGCTATGACGGCCGACCACCGTCTCTATTACTCCGGCCGTTAGCGAGACCTTAATGTAATCGCCTGTAGTAAAAAGCTAAATCGGGAGTTAAGTATTTTTAAAAAAAAGGCAAAACGGGTTTTCCCGTTTTGTGACGTAGAGAAGAAGTATAAGACGGGCCCAAAGTGTGCGGTCTGTGGGTGTGGAATTTCAACCAGCCACAAACAAAAAGGGTATTAACACGCAGTGACACCTATTTCAAAAGGCAATGGATCAATTTCTGTCAAGAACAGGAGTGATTTTCAGCGATTGTGACGTAAGCATGGAAGTTCCGTTTCTTCCCGTTGCGTTTTCAATCTCACTCGGAATCTCCGGGAACGTGAAATTTGCTTGGTGGTTTTACGCTGCCCCGAGTGCAGTTCTAAATAAAAGGGGTAGACGGTTAGACTATAGTTTGGGTATACACTTGAACCCACAAAAATGGTCAGAACCCCTTTAAGTAACGCCCTTGTACAGTAACAGCAAAACTTTAGACGAACGCAAACAGTAAAGAGTTAAATGAAACAGTGGGGGGAAAAAATCGACCTAGCGTAAAACTTTACCTTCAGGCGTAACACCGGCACTGGCATTGACTTCTATGGGGGAAAAAATGCAGCAAACCAACCTGCTGAGATAAACAGACACATGTCAACGATCCGGCATTGCAAGCCTTTCCATGCGTATAACATGATGTCTTCAATACTATTTTACACGATACAAGAAAACTTACTGTCCCCATTTACACGAGAAAAGAGCGTACCGTGCTAGAAGGGAAAAACAGGCCGTGCGTCTATTTGCAGGGCAGTTTACACCAGGCAAACGATGAAGTGGTTGTTCACCGTTAATCCTCGGAAATGCAACGATGCGTATGATTCACCATTAACGTACATGGCTGCGTTCTATCTGGGAGGATATTGCTTGTGAAGCTTCGATGATTTCGGCTCCTGTGCGCCTCGGGCGACAAAGGTCTAGGTCCTAGCAAGATAATGCTGTAGTTATCCACTAGTTAATATCCATGTAGAAAAAGTATATGGAGAAGTAAAACCTTTATTTATCGCTCGCTTAAACTCATGTTCTTCAGCCTTAGCACGTTGAGGTCATATATATGTTTTGTGAAATATTATTTTACCGAAAATAACAACTTCCCCTGGACACAGTCCCAAACCAGCACAGCGAAAGACACCACATCAGCTGACAAGAATGTAACACGAATTTATCAAGAAATACACTACTCTCCAATAACAAGGACGTTAAAAGAAATTACCCAAATAAATGTTGCAAAATAAAAATTAAAACAAAACAATGCGTTGCCGCTTCAGAAAAATGGGATGCGCAAATTACATTTCGGTGGTTTCAAATGCTCGACATAAAGAAAATGCAGACGGGAAATAATAATATGCCTATTAGCATGTAATTTTAATAGAAATTATTCATTGCACAGGCTGAACTTTTATCATTATCGAAGATGATACACGTCCTCCAAACTTAAAAATGGAAATGGAATAGAATACAAAAAAAGAGTAATGTCAGAAATAACGTAATCCTAATTAGGCCCATTCTTCATGCGCGCTTTGTTAATTCTTTCATTAGAATTCCCAACTTCCGCAGCTGTCTTTGTACACCCACAAAAAAGTTGTACATTCAGATGTAAGTAATAAAATATTTAGATTTTCAAGGTTTGTGTACCATTAAAGTATGGGGTTCAGCTGGTTCATTCACTTGTTAAAATTGTTAAATTAATAACGGTAAAGCCTTTTTTCTCCTTGTTGGTGGTCTAAAATCACTACGTAAGTAAATTAAATAAGACAAAATGTTGTTTTACTTGATGTGTCCACCACCCACCCAAACCCAAATTTTCAAACGTGTTTAGTGCATGTGTGCTTATTTCGATATAAAGTGCATATTTTACCGAATAACCGGGTTTTAAAATTGTGCCGAGGGGGAGTGAGTAACACAAAAGAAGACGTAGAAAGCATCTCCTCTTAATATCTCGCTTTCCACCCCGTTTTTCCCTCCCAACCATTCCATCGGTGGAGGGGTACGGTGCCCGAGGAGCAAGTCTGGGAGAATCCTAATCCGAAATAAGGTCCACTGGCAAACCCGTGATAGAGTTATAAATTAGGATTCAACAATTTGGGATACAACATCTGGCCTTAACCGCAAGTGAACGGGCCATGTAATTAAAGCATTGGGATCTCTGTCATCTTGATTTATTTACAAACTTACAAGTAGTTGAGGCAGCCGTGCAATCGTTGAGGAAAGGGAAGTCTGCGGGAGTGGAAAACATACCAGCGGAACTGCTTCAAGCAGGAGGAGAAGCGATGACTGATGCCCTCACCATTGTCTGTAACAAGATCTGGCAGAGTGGGGAGTGGCCTACATCGTGGGCCCAGTCGCTTGTCATCACTCTACCAAAAAAAAGGTAACCTTCAGGAGTGTGAAAATTACCGCACCATCAGCATCATCATCCATCCCAGCAAGGTCCTCCTGAAAATAATACTGGACAGGTTGAAACCCCAAGCTGAACAAATCATAGCTGAAGAACAAGCATGATTCAGGGCAGGGCAAAGTACCACTGAACAGATTTTTAACCTCAGAATAATCTGCGCGAAATACCTACAGCACCAACAACATCTATATCATGTGTTCGTAGATTTCAAGAAGGCGTTCGACCGAGTCTGGCATGCAGCTCTGTGGGCAGTGTAGAGAACGTGAATTTTCCGGTTCTCAACAATAGTTCTATTTTAGCATGTGAGTAATTGTATCAAAATAAATGTGTCTTATGTTATTATTTTCATTGGCCGAAATTGTTGAACCAATGGAATAATGAATAGCTGGCAGGTCAGGGCAATTGTAGTCACTCGAGTATTGTGTCCCAATGTGTGAGGTTGTAGAGTCATTGTGTCAGGACAAGAAAAAAAAGGCTTGACACCACCTTCAGAGCCTATGGAATGGAAATAAGTGCAGGGAAGACCAAAATGATGACAAACTACACCAATGGCATCATCACGGACATCAAAGTCCAAGGTCAATCCCTCATCACAGTGCATAGCTTCAAATATTTAGGAGCCATTGTATCAGACAATGGGTCCCGACAGGAAGTCCTCTTCAGGATCGCACAAACAACTGCTGCCCTGGCAAGATTGAAGCCCATTTGAAAAGACAAGACCATCAGTTACCATTCCAAGGTAAGGCTGCTGTGCTGCCCTGTCATCTCCATCTTCCTATACGCTTGTGAAACATGGACCTTCAAAGCAGATCTCCATAGAAGAATACAAAGCATGGATATGAGGTGCTACAGAAGACTTCTGGGCATTTCCTATACCCAGCACATCACCAACAACGAAATCCAAAAGACCATCACACAAGCAACTGGACAACACGATGACCTGCTCACAGTGGTGAAGAAATGGAAACTCCGATGGTATGCCTACGTCACCAGATCATCAGGCCTTTGAATGACCATCCTGCAAGCCACAGTGCAAGGAGGTAGAAGGAGAGAGAGACCGAAGAAGAGGTGGGAGGGCAACATTCGAGAATGGACTTTCTTAGCACTGAGCGAAGCCATCAGGGTTGCTGAGGACAGAGAAAGATGGAGTATGCTGGTTAAACGATCATTTGTGGTGCCCCAACGACCTCCGAGTTACGGGATAGGATAGGATAGGAACCTACATTTTTTTACCTCCACCAAATCCCTCTCTCTCTCTCTCTCTCTCTCTCTCTCTCCACACACACTGTTTGTTTGTTTGTTTGTTTATTTCATTTAACGTCTATTCACCGAAGTGATTTTAGACAATAAAATAAAAGGAAGGAGGGGGAAAAAGGATATGCGCTACATGGATGGGGGAAAGGAAATAACATTTAAACAAAATGGTAAAGTAACATAACATGAAATAAAATTAAATAAACAATAAGTATTCAAACAATATTTTAAAACTCTTAAAAAAAAAAAAAATTAATAAACTTACTATGGAACAAGTCAAATTTGCGAAATGTGCATTGACAGAAAAGTCAATTTTGTGAGATTGTCATATACGAAGTAATCAGAATAAACTTGCAATTTTTATAACAAATGTCCTACAGGACTATAAATTATAGATTTAGCGATGGTTATCCAATATTTACTATTTTTATTTTGAACATTATGAATGTTCTGTGGAATATATTGTGTTATTACACTGCAGTCATGAATGATATGATTTATAGTTAAATTTTCATTGCAAATGCAAACAATATCCTTGCAATATTTTGTCCTCCAAGAATTTAAAGCAAGACGATGTGCTAAAGAGGTTATTGTTCGAGGATACTGTGAATTATCACTATATATTATTTTTAAAGGAAATTTATTTTTTATTTTCTTTTCAATTATACTATAAATTTCTTTTGTTGATAAGGGGATGTCAATATGGCTAACGTTGTGTTGATTTTTCGCTCCTTCTTTTGCTTTCCTGTCAGCCCAATCATTATTATCTAAACCACAATGAGATGGTATCCAACAAAATTGAACATTTGTGCCATTGATAATTAAGCAATGTATAAGATATTTTATTTCATATATAATATCACCTCTGCTCTTATAAATATTAGAGTCCAGACTCTGAAGAACAGATTTGGAGTCTACACATAATAAGATATTAAAAAAGGTCTTTTGTTGACTCAAGATTTTGTGTAATGCCATAAGAATTGCGGTAAGTTCTGCAGTATAAATTGAGCGATCTTTACCTAAATACAAGGATTCACAAATTTTTAAAGCAGGTATAACATAACCAGCCCCAGTTTGGCCTGTATCTAAAACAGAACCATCAGTATAAATTTGCAAATAAGAATAATATTTTTTATCTATATGTTCATAAGCTTCTGTTGCTAACAATAATCCATTATTTTTTCTTTTTTCCGTAGAGCAGTATATTCAAAATCAAAGTTTGCTCGCTTAAATTCCCAGATTGGTATAGGCATTTGTGGTATTTTTTTAGAGATTGATTTAGGAAATAAATTTGACCCCTGTAAAAGTTCATCTGTATAAGATGCTATTGTTTGTAAATAACTGATACCCTGTGCTCTTTTTGGATAATCTAAATCAGATCTTACTTCTAGTTCTGTGTCAGTGAAATTTTCTACAGCAGAGGCTCTAACTATATATTTAGCGCATGATAATTTTCTCCACTCATTTAATGAGTAATTTAATTTAATTTAATTTAATTTAATTTAATTTAACTCCACACACACATCACTAAAGAGGTTTACTTTTAAAGTATTGACAGACCTGGAAAAAGCTTGCAACAAATTATTTTCCTTCGTTACAACTGCTCTTCTCCGCTTGAACGTTCACTGTACAATCACAAAACTTATACCTTGGCATGTTGGGATGTTCTTTTATTACCAGAAAAATGTGAGCATATAAGTAGTTTTTTGCGTGTATCAAATCTTCTCATCCTAAGTCATTTCAGCATTGTTCAAGCCAAGATACGTATATACGTATATATTACTGTTGATATTATTGTACTTTTGGTATAAAATTAAAGGTTGCAACTGGCTAGTGTTGAAAACTTTTACAATAAAGAGCATGATCATAGTTATTATTTTATTTTCTTAATCACATTTGTTTAGATGAAATCTCTCCAGTTCGCAGCTAAAAAAAGACATTCAATCCTTACTATGACGTCACCTGGCGAACCTCTTTCTATGTTGTCATTACGTTTCAAAACGCTAAAACAGGCAGAGAACAAAGTCGCGTAAAAACAGCCAACACAAAGCCGTCACGCATATATAAATCTACCTTTTCCACGTGTTACACTCGTGGTTGGTTTTTATCAGTAGTTGATTCAGCCTCAATGCTTGAATCCTGATAAGTGTAACCCAGATTCGTTTATCCACACAACCTGTTCACTCAGTAACAAGGCAGGAGTCGTCGTATGACGTTTTTCCAACTTTATTTAACATACATCAACAACTGCATACAATCGCTTTTTCCACTTTCTCACTTTTCACAACACAGTGCATCAATTATATAGTTTTCCTCTACTCTAGAGAACGATGGAACGTTCCAGCGCGACGCAATTACAACCAATCAGAATAAACTTCGTCATCACTGTCTTACTTCATATAACTTAGAATCATCTCGTAGCCATCGCTAGATTTATCCACACGCTTCGATCGATGGTAAACAAGCAACCCCAGAAAATTCTACAACAATATCGACCAACGAAAATTATCAACATCACACAAAGCCTCCTCCAACCACAACGCAAAATCAAATCAAAGGTAAATACACTCTATTATTGCATGCTTTGCAAAACAAAACGATCGGATCTATCGTGCGCGTCTCACACGTACTATCGTGCGCGTCGCAAACGTAACACCACGCCTGTATATTTATTTTTGTAAGGGTGGAAAGTCACACGAATGCCTTGATTTGTTTGTTAGTGGTGTGTATATAAAAAGATGAGAAAATAATGGTGATGTTGGCTTATGTGTATTAAAGTATCAGTATATAACATAGCGAGGAGATGGTGATCTCGACTTGCCTGCTGTGTGTCTTTATATAACTGAGTGAGATGATAATTGTTATCTTGTCTTTTCCAATGTTGTGTCTGTAGAATTTCCCGATAAAAAGGGACAATAAAATATCACAAAAACAAAATAAAAAAAACAAGTATATAACAGGCCTAGATTATGATTTTGGCTTGTCGTGTTTAGTGTCTGTATATAACTTGTCTGCTGTAGTTTCTGTATATAACTTGTCAATTATAGTGTCTGTATATAATTTGTCTGCTGTAGTGTCTGTATATAACTTGTCTGTTATACTGTTTGTATATAATTCGTCTGTTATAGTGTCTGTATATTACTTGTCTGTTATAGTGTCTGAATATAACTTGTCTGCTGTAGTGTCTGTATATAACTTGTCTGTTGTATTGTCTGTATATAACTTGTCTATTATAGTGCCTGTATATAGCTTGTCTGTTGTAGTGTATGTACAAAACTGTATATAATTTGTCTGCTATAGAATCTCTATATAAATTGTCTGCTGTAGTGTCTGTATATAACTTGCCTATTATAGTGCCTGTCTATAGCTTGTCTGCTGTAGTGTCTGTATATAAATTGTCTGTTGTATTGTCTGTATATAACTTGCCTATTATAGTGTCTGTATATAACTTGTCTGCTGTAGTGTCTGTATATAACAGGGCGAAATGATAGTGGTGGTCTTGGCTTGTCTGTGGTAGTGTCTGTTTATAAAGTGTCTGTTGTATTGTCTGTATATAACTTGCCTATTATAGTGCCTGTCTATAGCTTGTCTGCTGTAGTGTCTGTATATAACTTGTCTTCTGTAGTGTCTGTATATAACTTGTCTGATGTAGCGTCTGTATATAACTTGTCTGCTTTATGTCCGTATATAACTTTGCTGCAGTGTCTGTATGTCCCCTATACGCTAAGTGTCCGGGGACTTTAATCTACCAACGTGTATATCACTTGTCTGCTAGCAGTGTCTGTATATGTTTTCTGCTAGCAGTGTCTGTATATAACTTGTCTGCTGTTGTGTCTGTATAAAACTTTGCTGTAGTGTCTGTATATAACTTGTCTGCTGTAGTGTATGCATATAATTTATCTACTGTAGTGTCTGTATCTAACTTGTCTGCTGTAGTGTCTGTATATACTGTAACTTGTTTGCTGTAGTGTCTGTATATAACTTATCTGCTAGCAGTTTCTGTATATACGTTTTCTGCTAGCAGTGTCTGTATATAACAGGGCGAGATGATGATGGTGATCTTGGCTTCTGTTGTAGTGACTGTATATTATAACAAGGCGAGATTATGATTATCTTCAGTGTCTGGGTAGCCGGATAATCATAGTCATCTAGCTTCCAAATTGTACGATGTTTCCCGCAGCCTCTAGAGGAACATAGCAGTCATTAGTGGGTTCGTTATGCACCCAGCCAGCTCGTAGCGGTGACGTGGTCATTTGTATCTCGTTAGGAATACCAACTAAGCAGCATTCAATTCAAACATTGCACCCACACACACATCGAGAGAGAGTGAGAGAGAGGAGGGGTCACTAAACTAATTAAATAAATTAATAATATTGCCTATTTCCCGTGTGTGCTGGTGGTGCAAATAGGATGGCACGAGAGGCAGGCCAATAACCTAGGTAGGTAACGTTTTTATGAAATTTGGTATAAAATCCGTTCAGTGGTTATTGAGATATGGCATCCAACGGACCGAAAGACAGATCGATCGATAAACAGACTGACATTTGGTTCGTTCTGATTCCCGACTATTTAAAAGTATTTCCTGACTTAGTTATAGGTTTTCTCTCAGCCCTTAGGCTGCTCCGAGAGCGAAATATTGACCTTTTTCTTCTCCAATTTATGTCCCTTAATTTAAATATATTCTGAAACATTAAAATTCTGAGTGACAGACAAACCCCAGGGTACAATGCGCCTTGAGGAAATACCTCCGCACATATTTGGCATCCGTCTTCACAGGATTCTAGTATTCCAAACGTTTCACTGTTCATACTATTTGAAGCGAGGCAGGCTGAATTTTGGTTCACGTGGTACCATAATGATTAGATGTGTGGCGAGAATACCATAGTGCATAGTGGATATCATTCACATTGCTATTCTCCTCCCGACCCTCCACCTCCTTCCAGCCTCTTCAACCTCCCATCCATGCAAACTTCTACCTCTAAAACTGCTGGTGCTGCGTGCGTTATATCACACATTTCACGAGCAGAAAAACAATGTATTCTGATTTTAAAAAAAAATTGAGGGGTGGGGGGAGTAGGACAGGGAGGGGGAGGGGGGGTGTCCTGTACAGGAACTGCTGTATCATATAAAGTTAATGCTGTCATCTTCCTTTCCTGAGGACGAACAGTTAGGCTGTTTCTGATTCTTGTTACCTATTCTTATCCCTGCCACGCAAGTTGTATTCGGCATACACAAAAATGTAAGTGAATACAGTTGATACATACTACGTTTATTTTTTTAGACGAGCTCTTTCATCACCAGCTGTTTACAGTTTGATCAAGCAAAGTAGGTTTTAAGACTGGAAAGTTGACCGACATACGACATCAATACCAAAGACTACGCGCTGTACACTACTGTACACAATCTTTGATCAAACTACAGTAAACAAGTATCCTTGCGCAAGTAAGTCTAGACAACGGTTTCCGCAGAAGCGCGCGCTACGGATTCAGGAACGAGGTCCGGTCGCCCACGGCTTGAATTTAAACGCGGGATGTAAGCTATTTATTTTCTGTCTTGTACCATTCACAAACCTCAGCATTAAATAAATATGTAGTTTTTTTTTTTGTCACAGCTGTCTAGTTATGCAAAGTGGGATCTACAGTAGTAGTAAGTAACATAAGATAATCCTCACACCTCAGCGTTAAACAAAGAAGGTATATAATCTGTCTCGCCCATCTTTCTTGTCATGGCCGTGCGCAAGCAACGCTCACACCACTCAACCCAACCAAGCACGCAAGACTGATCATCTTCGCCCTGTCTCGTGTGTAATTTTCCTAAAATGTAACGCCTGAATGATTTCTAAGTTGGAGGAAACAAGACTTCACTGTTCGGATTTGTGTTTGTTTGTGAGGAGAGGAGCGAGTGTGGAGGAGCACCGCAAAGACAGACGGCCAATGTCTGTCCGCAATGGAGACAACAGAGTTTAGCGAAAACACACAATGCAAAACTGTCTGTTTCAATGACACTGTAAAATTGATAACACGGATCAACCAATCTGGTTTTGTCTGCAACAGCAACAGCAACAACAAAGGACGACAGTTTTCGCGGTTATTTTTACGCGTGAATAAAACATGCAATCCATAACAATTTAGCTGCGTTGGACGTTTATATTCACTGCTTCAATGAGCTAAGTTGCGCTACTGAATCCTTCCCATTTACTCAAATTAATTTACTTGGTTTTTTTCTTCTTCAAAATAAATCGATTTTGGCACGTTGTTTACTCGCATTAAGCTTACATGAAAGATGAATATATGTGTGATGAAAGAGGACACCATTACCATCATCTTCATCTTCATCATCGGATACAGCGCACTTGCAATCTCAAAGAACTGCTCTAAGGCGCTAGCCGAAATCAAAATATCACTCAAAAGCCTCCCAAGGTGCCAACTTGCTTCACCAGCCGCACAGTCAAACGCCAAAGAAGCCACCTGATGGACCCAAACGTATGAGCATTTATTTTATCTGCCCTCTAGAGATAATTATGACCGGATATCTTTTTACGTGCCGCTGCAGCGAAACGTGAAAAGCTTGTAAGAATCATCTTGTGCACATAAATAATATATAAGTCAATAGTGGATTCTACTTCGGTGAGGAACATTATCTGTATAATCACTGTCACCATGACCACTGGAACCCAGGTTCTCCCGTACGCCAGAGGAAGTTCGTGTGAACTCCTTATTAATACTACCGATGCACTCGGTTCCTAGCGATCATCGCGTAGAATTTTACAGTTTTTATCAATGCAATGGACACAGAGCGCCGAACCAGAACAGTGTGTCCTGTCTGCCTGTGCCATCCGGAGGTGTTAAAAACTGAGACGACATCCCCCATCCATCACAGTCTCAATGGCAGGAAATGCCGCTTTGATGGCGGGCTGTCAGTCCCCTAATGATCAGTATTCATTTTCAGTGACTGATAGCGGTCCCTTCTAGAGTTTCTTCCTATAGAAACCTTCTTCGTGTTAACGACTGTGTTATATCACGTGCAGAAAGGGTTATGTCAGACATGTAGTGAAATTTTTTGAATGAACAGTGATTTTTTTTAAATTTCCTTGTGTAAATAGGGTCAATAAATCATCTTGTATTTTGTATCTCGACTTTGTTTTTAAAATGTATTACACAGGAGAGAACTATTGGCTTTTTTAAAAGTGTAAAAGGAGAACAATTGGTATTTAAATGCCACCCATACAATACAATACAACACAACACAATACAATACGACTTCATTTGTCTCACATGGAGCAACTACAATGGCGGCAGCACACCAGTATTTACACATTTGACATGTTCACGACAATAAAAAAAAAGCATTTCGTGACACACAAAACGAACAGTAATTATATATTTGTAAAAGTAGACTTAAAATACTAACACTAGGTCACACTAGTGGGTAAAATCAAACAACACTCTGCACCATATCACAGTTATCAATAGCACCGAGATGAATAGATCCCACCTTTAATAAGTCTTTTGGGGGCAGTGCAACTACTGGACCGTAGAGCTGTAGATTTTCTGGAGCGGCACACCAGCATTACGAAAACCACCACTTTCCATATATATTACAAATAAATAGCTTTGCATTTTGTTTTCCTAACGCAAGCATGTTTTCCTATATTCTCCTTATGCGCAATGAGCATGCATCGGGATGGATACCTGCGCGCTAGATGTGGACATCATCATCATGTTGTTGGGGGCGTAGGGTCGAAGACAATGGAGATAGCAGAGTGGGAGTGGGGAGAGTAAAGGATGGGGGGGAGGGAGGTAGGTGAGGGAGGGAGAGAGAGAAGTAGAGAGAGCGGGGTGTCTCTTTTTATCCCATTTGCTTCACTATATACTGTCCTGACAGCTATTGGGGAAAACTGGATAGACAATTTCCAGGCCTAGTTTACTCTTCTCCTGGATCATTGCCAGCGCACACACCAATCATGAAAAGTTCCGGGTAATGGAAAGCACACAAACCATGGGAAATGCATGCTATGCAATGCCGCCAGCGCCGTCAACAGTTGTTCAGTTAGCCAGAGCAGAGCTAAATTGCTTCCTCTATTGTTCTGTCCTGGCATGTTGACGTAAGATTGACGCGTCAACAATTCGCAACCGCCACAAATAAAATAATGGATTTAAAAAAAATTAAAAAAAATCTGTCGGGAATTATTTCGTCAGGGTATAGGGTGTTAAGTGTTTCTTCTTTTGTGTGCGATGTTATTCCTTAGGGCCATAGTGTGATTATTACAATGCATCTATAAATAGACTATACCTTCAGGTGTACAAACATAATAACTAAGAGGATAGCCTATTGAATTACTCAAAAGAGCTATTTTCAGTTGTTACATGATCTTTGCTCTAGGATCATATGTACTGTTATTTGTTTCACACCAAATGAAACCTCGATCTGAGTAAATTAAATACATAACAACGCTTCACCAGTAAACACTACAATAAATTAAAAAGAAGGTTGCGGATGGAATTGGGGATAGAGGTCACACACGTGATTTTCTGGATATTGGATCTTACACGTAAAACTGTAAAAGTCCTTTTAGCAAAAGTCCAGCAGATTTACACAGCGCCACCTAATAGTTCATCAGGGTTCCTGGAACTGTCCTCGCTGTTGCATATGACGCACTACCCGAACAATTAATTTAAAAAATCGAGCCGTGTAACTCCAACTTCGACTACTCGTGCACAGTATTTGGACGTAAGAAAGACAAGTCTATATCCCAAGCATATAGTCTATGAACGCCACACTAATCTTGTAAGCAATAACTACTAATGCGTATACGGCATTGCTATGATCGAGTTTCTTTACAATAAGCCCGATGGCCAGTGCCGTCGATGTTGGTCTTCAAAAACACCAGTTTTTGTTTGAAGTCTTCCTTCCCTTCTTCTCTAGTGTATGGGGAAATATAAGCAAAGAAGTGAGTGCACGGGCGAGC
Organism: Oncomelania hupensis; assembly: GCA_036898135.1. Taxonomy (NCBI): domain Eukaryota; kingdom Metazoa; phylum Mollusca; class Gastropoda; order Littorinimorpha; family Pomatiopsidae; genus Oncomelania; species Oncomelania hupensis. Next base: position 37,476,416 of record CM072517.1, on the reverse strand, counting down.
GGGAACTTGAGTGACAAATGGCCTCCACAGTTCATCATTCCGTTTCACAGCGGCAGTCGACACATCCCGAGCGACACCAAAAGGCCAGAAATCATTTATGTCATGATTTGCAACGCGCGTCTGTGGGCAACCATGAGAGTGTACAAAATCAGCTCTAAAATTATTGAAATCGTCAAATGCCTGTATGACAACGCTGCCAGTGCAGTCCTTCACAACAACGCCATCGGGAACTGGTTCAGAACAACAATCGGTGTGCGTCAAGGATGCATACTCTCGCCAACACTCTTTAACATTTTCCTAGAGCGCATCTGGTCAGATCACGAAGGCACAGTCAGCATAGGGCGTAGAGCCCTACCTTCAACCTCCAGAGCTTCAACCTTCGTTTTGCGGATGACATTAATGGATTGGCTGGAGAGGAACAATAACTTGAACAGCTCCAGAGCCTATGGAATGGAAATAAGTGCAGAGAAGATGAAAATGATGACCAACAACACCAATGGCATCAACATGGACATCAAAGTCCAAGGTCAATCCCTCAACACAGTGCATAGCTTCAAATATTTAGGAGCCATTGTATCAGACAATGGGTCCCGGCAAGAAGTCCTCTCCAGGATCGCACAACCAACTGCTGCACTGAAAAGGTTGAAACACATTTGGAAAGACAGGACCATCAGTCTACATTCCAAGGTAAGGCTGCTGCGCTCCCTTGTAATGGTCATCTTCATCTTCCTACACGCTTGCGAAACATGGACCTTCACAGCAGATCTACAACGACGAATACAAAGCATGGAGATGAGGTGCTACAGAAGACTTCTGGGCATTTCCTCTACCCAGCACACCACCAACAACGAAATCCAACAGACCATCACACAAGCCATTGGACAACGCGATGACATTCTCACAGTGGTGAAGAAACGGGAACTCAGATGTTATAGCCATGTCACCAGAGCATCAGGTCTTGCAAAGACCATCCTGCAAGACACGGTGCAAGGAAACAGAAGAAGAGGGAGACAGAAAAAGAGGTGGGAGGACAACATTCGAGAATGGACTGGCTTGACACAGAGCGAAGCCGTGAAGGCTGCTGAGGACAGAGAAAGATGGAGGATGCTTGTTAAACGATCATCTGTGGTGCCCCTACGACCTTCGAGTTACGGGATAGGATTAGGATAGGCGAAGCGCGTGTTCTTCGATTTGTGCACTCAAGAACGGCAACACGCCCAGTTTGTGTATTCGCCATGAGGTCTTACCTTTAAAATCGAGGTCGTCCTGAGTTGTGCTAGTTACAAGAGACTTGCATACAAGTCTAATGAAAGTTGTTATATTATGATGGAAGTACACACGAAGTACGTGAGGTCCGATCATCCATCCCCGTCCATACAATTCCGGTCCATCAACACGTGGTTTCAAACATCAACATACCAATAACCACTGTCCCTCATTTTGACATCTTCCCGACAGCCTTTGGAGTTATTTGCAAATGTTTACATGGTAGTGGTAATCCTTCAAATGCATACTAATGGCTTCAGGTCCATCTGTGCTTCCATAAATCTAAATTCGAAACTGTGGTTTTGTAATGTTATCATGTAAATACACAAATAACGTGTGCCATCCTCCGTGTCACTTGCAACAGCTTTGCTTGTCTACATGGTGTTATAACTGTATCAATTTTTATTAATTAGATTAAAATATGTTGTACTGATCAAAGTTAAAGAGATGAAAAATGGATTTAATCTACAGTCTTATCCTATTAAATTGCAAGACAATATTTTTCCCTCATCTGAGGATAAAGCAGAAGCATTTGCAAAACATTTCTCAGTAAATTCATTGTCCAATAGTCTTGATTTACATATACAAATGTTTAGAAAAGAAGAAGAAATCAAAGCAGAATATGAAGATCCTATACCAGATAATTTGCATTATTTAAATGCTCCTATTAATTATGCAGAGTTTTTAGAAACTTTACAATCTTTTTCATTAAACAAAACTGCTGTTGGTCTAGATGGTATCTCTTATCAATTACTGAATCACTTGCCAGCTACATGGAAAAAATTGCTACATTCATTATGCCAAAGATGTTGGCAAAGTGGAATTCTCCCTACTATCTGGAAGAAGTCTGTAGTTATTCCAGTACATAAGCAAGGTAAGTCTCGTGCGTCAGTAAATAGTTATAGACCAATTGCATTGACGTCTCAAGTTGGAAAATTATTAGAAAAAATAATTTTAAACAGGTTAAGTCAATTTTGTGAAAAAAATCAAATAATCCCTACAAATCAAGCCGGATTTAGAAAGGGTCGGTGTACAACTGATCATCTTGTTAAATTAACCAGTCATGTTAAGAAACAATTTGCTCATAGAAAAAGTATTCTTGCTGCTTTCTTTGATATCAAAAAGGCGTATGACAGTGTTTGGCATGCTAGACTGCTTTATAAATTAAAACATATTGGAATAAGTGGTCATATGTATCATTACATACACAATTATTTAAGTGGCAGATCTATATGCACAAGAGTGGGGAATGCTTATTCATCTTTTTATAACATCGATATGGGAATACCTCAGGGGTCTATTCTTGCCCCTTTATTGTTTTCAATCCTCATTCATGATCTTCCCACATTTATTTCTAAATCAGCAAATGTAGTTCAGTATGCGGATGACATTGCTATGTGGATTAATACGTCTCTCAGAAAGCATACTAAAAAGAGAGTAGTAATGTATGTACAGAAACTTTTCCAAGAAGAACTAAATAATCTTTCTAAATTTTTGAAAAATAATGGTCTGGAACTGTCTACTGATAAAACGTATTTGATGCTCTTCAATAATGGAAATAATCCTAAATTATTACCTGTTTTGAAATTAAATTGTGAAGTTCTTGCTTACAAGCAGCAGGTAAAATTTCTCGGAGTTTACCTAACACCAAAGTTGAACTGGAAGTTACATATTGAGCATTTAATAACGAAAGCAAGAAAAACCTTGAATTTATTGAAAATTATTAATATGCAAATATGGGGTCAAAACACTAAATCCCTATTACATTTAGCTATATCACTAGTTCGATCAAAGCTTATTTATGGTCAGGAAGCATATTTTTCAGCAAATAATTCATTATTAAATAAATTACAAAGTATTGACAGTAGGGCTATTAAAATTGCATTAGGAGTTCCAGTTCATGCTAACACTCTACGAATATACCAAGAAGCTGGAATATTATCACTAAATCAAAATCGTCAACTGGCTACTTCCAAATATGTGTTAAGATGTTTATCTGTTCCAAATTCGGTGTATGATGAAATATATATTGACGCTCAACAAGATTATCCCAAAAGAACAAAAAATATGAAGTACTTGCAGCCAATTAGAAACTATACAAAAGACCTTTTTGATAAGTGTGACATTGGTATCACATCAGTTTCAGTTCTTCCATTAACACCATTGATTCCACCATGGGAGCATTTATGTGCACATATTGATATTGACTATAGCCAAACTAAGAAAGAGGATAATCCTAATTTATTAGTTACTGAGGTAAAAAAGCATATTGAAAGTAATTACAAAAACCATATGCAGATTTTTACTGATGGATCAGTTCTAGATTCTTTGGATAGTGGATCAGCATATATTATTCCTGAAATAAATATCAGAAGGTCATATTATTTAGGAAGGGGATTTTCTATATTTACAGCTGAGCTTTATGCTATTTTAATGGCTTTAAAGTTCATTATGTCGTCACCTTTAGAATTATTTGGTATATTAGTATGTGTTGATTCAAAAGCAGTTCTGTATGCATTAAAACAGTGGAACTGTAAAGATAGAAGGGAGATTATATATGAAATTAAACATATGATACATTGTGTGATTTCTAGAGGAATAAATATTGATTTCTGTTGGATACCATCACATTGCGGAATTCATTGGAATGAGGTATGTGACAGATTAGCTAAGGAGGGAGCACAAAGGTCGTCAGATTCTATAATTATAACAAATTTGAATATGTGTAATCATGAAATGTTTTCCTTACTAGAAAAGGCAGTTTATCATGATAATAACATTAAAAATATATCTATACTGAATTGTTCAAGACCACTTTCTAAATTAATATATAAATTAAGAATGAACGCATGGAACACTAAATACTCAGCTGATGTTCAGTGTATATGTAATACAAGTCTATCAGTACATCACCTTCTCTTTGAATGCTCAGTTTTAACAGACATATTCAAAGTAAATGGACATAGCATAACTAAATATGGACATTCTGTAGACATGGTTCTGTATCATCCAAATGTTACAGACATTGTGAAAGTTATTGCTAAATCTCCTGTTGGTAGACTCTTATAGACTGTTTGTTTTGAAATTATGTTTTGAAATAGTTAACGTGTTTTAAAAGTTGCATTTTCAATGTCTACTATCACCAAAATGTGTTATCCAAATGTTACAGACGTTGTGAAAGTTATTGCTAAATCTCCTGTTGGTAGACTGTTATAGACTGTTTTGAAATTATGTTTTGAAATAGTTAAAGTGTTTTAATAGTTACATTTTCAATGTCTAATATCACCTAAATGTGTGAAGAGACGTTAAATTAAAGATTGATTTGATTTGATTTGTACTGATCATTTTGTCACCCAGTTGCACATTGGATAACTTCAGATAAAGTTCCCCAGTAAATTCTGTGTTATCTCCCTCAGCGTCCTAAATGTTATTTGCAACAGCTTTGCAGGTCTCAGGATGCCGTAATTGTGTTTATTATCCAATGCACACGCATAACCTAAAGCCATCTGGTGTTTATCGTTTGGGGCACCATATATATGTGAAGCCTGTCTTATAATCAACAGCAAGCTTTCATATAAACCCACGAGAACTCGCAATATTCTCTTGGCAGGCCACAAATACCAGACGTCTGACAGTGCAAAAATGATAAAATATACCATTTTATCAAGAATTATTACAACTCGTATAGTGTTCTTCCTATCCAAGACTTCTGTGAAAAGCATTACAGTTACAGTCGTTCTGATCTTAAAGTATTCTTCATTGTCTGCCAATGGGGAAGATCTGCCGTGTGGTGACAAAACAATGGAAGTCCAATAACGCTAATTTTAAGAAAATCTGAATTCTATCTGTCTGTCTCTCTGTCTCAGCCTCTGTCTCTGTCTCTGTCTCTCTCTCTCTCTCTCTCTCTCTCTCTCTCTCTCTCTCTCTCTCTCGTGATGACTATATAAATCCCGCAATCTAAAGACACCTTAAATTTGAAATGTATACTGAAATAAGGATGTACAAATATCCTCTTCTTCTTCTTTTTCTATTTCAACAGACTTGCTTTGTTTTGTCAATGAGGGAGTGAGGTTCATCAATAATGTGTCCTCGTTGCATTACTCTACAAACAAACAGTGTACACTATGTAAATACTACTTGTTAAGACAATACAGCAGAATGGGCATAAAACGCGCGCTACGCATGACAGACGGTAACCTTGTTTGCATTGTCAGAAAAGTGTATAAGAGTGACAGAAATTAGGTTGCATTACATACACCAATTGATGGATTTGCAAAGGGACTTAAGTGAGAGAGAGAGAGAGAGAGAGAGAGAGAGAGAGAGAGAGAGAGAGAGACAGACAGACAGACAGAGAGAGACAGAGGGAGAGAGAGAAGAGATAGAGAGAGCAATCAATAGCAGATCAGATAATGTATTAATTCGATATTCTAAAACTGATTGATGAACTGAATCTTTAAAACTAATAGACAAGACCCTATGAAACTGGGTGCTTGCTCGAGATACAGAAGGATACCACACGGGAAAAGAAAGTCTGTTATCTGTTATGTTATACAAAATTAACAGATTGAGCATCAAAGACATAAATCCAGCGACCTTGCATGGTTCTAAACCGCTTGAAATTATTCGATTTTCCAGGTCTAAATTCAATCAAACGCCAATGTATTGCGCTCCGGTACAGAGTCATACTTTGGATTCTGTTGTTTGTTGTCGATTTAAAAAAACAAAAACACATTTGTCATAGCACGGCAGCCGTAAAGCAGAGCCACTCTAGACGAGGAGGAATAGAATCCAACAACCCCGTCTAATCCTACTCTTGACCTAATCCAATCTACAGGTTTACAGGCTGTGGTTTTGTATCATATGACAACTCTCACATCTACTGCATGAGCGTCAAGGCTTAGTTTAAAGATCGTGCGATATAGAATGTACGAGTGCAAAAAAACTGGACCTCGGTTTATGCTCTCATACTTCGGCATGCTTCGTCGCAGCTTTCATACCCATGCTGGGTGTGTTCACAAAATGGCGAGAATGTAAATGTTCCGTTTAACCATTCCACAGGGACCAACAGGTGAATCAGCCGGTTGCGAACCAGTAATGTCTTCTTGATCAACGTCGTCAGTGAGGACAAGATTGTTATCCAAGTTCCCACGAACTGGTGAATGGTTACCTGAATCTGTTTACAACATGGGAAGGTAAAGCAGCGAGGGAGGGGAGATAGGCACCGCCCTCATTAAGCTGGCCCAGATAAAAGATAGGTCCCATACGCTTCCCTTCCCAACGACCGAAACGTTAGGGGAACATCTGTAGCTTACCTTTACCACCTCAGAGCCTTTTGGAAGGTACGAATTGTATTCCTAAGTGATTACAGTCTCAAGTCATGAGGGTTACGTCCCACTTGTCCTAGGTGTCGCCTTTTTTGCGGTTATCGTACATTTGAGAAAGCCACCCGCGTTTTCACCGTCCAGGCGGCCTATTTGTTTCAAATTCAACTCCCAAATACGCATACCCCCTAAAAATCCTAACTTAGTTGCTGTTCTTTCATTTTCCACTCCAGATGATATTTACAGGAGCTAAGCTGAAGAGGACTTGGTTTTATTGTCGTGTGGTATCGTCTTACAATACATGTCCTAGTTCAGTATCGTATCATCAGTTAAATTAATAAAATGAATATCGTATTTCTGGGCATTTCCAATTCCAAGCATATCACCAACGACTAAGTCCGACAGACCATCACACAAGCCATTGGACAACACGAGGACATGCTCACAGTGGTGAAAAAACGGAAACTCCGATGGTAGGGCCACGTCACCAGAGCATGCATCAAGCCTTGCAAAGACTATCCTGCAAGACAGTGTGCAAGGAGGCAGAATAAGAGGGAGACAGAAAAAGAGGACAACATTCGAGAATGGACTGGCTTGACAATGCGCGAAGCCATGAGAATTGCTGAGGACAGAAAGATGGAGGACGCTGGTTAAACGATCATCTGTGGTGCCCCAACGACTTTCGAGTTTCGGGATAGGATTGGATGGAATAGGATAAAATAGGATAGGCTATGGTACGGAAGAAGAATAAGTCGATTCTGATGCAGACATACTATCGGTTCCAATAAACTCATCAGAGGCGTTAAGCACAGGAGCTAAAGGGAGAAATACATTTATTATCGATCGCGCGAGGGCCGGCGGTGAACAGTTTCTCCAACATTGACAAGTGTCCTGTGGTCCGTTTATAGACGAGCGTCTAATTTCTTCTTCTCACCCTTCTACAACGTTGCAGAAACCGCTAATCGATGCTTACCTCATTTCAGTTCCATTTGAAAGGTTTCCATTGCCCGAGGATTTGAGCTTCAGCAGAAGCTGAACTTAAGCCGTCTGCACCCGTATCAACGACCAGGCGCTTACAGCCTTTTAATGAATAAAATATGGGGTGATCAATGATGAGAAACGCGCTCAAAGACCTTAATGTGTGTCCAAGGGAAATATAACGCAGATTTATTTGTGGACATCATACTCGCGTCCACGAGGAAGTGCATGTCCACCGTTGTTCCTCGGAAATTTCTATGATATGCGTATAGTCCAACCATTCAGGAAAAGAAAGAAAGAAGCAACGAAACAGGAAATAAAAGGAAAGTGTATGAATGGCATAAATCATCACAAGATCAACATGGCCGCTCAATGGCCAGCCATAAACAAACAGCAAGATATTGGCACGCACACACACAAACGTTGCTACTCTTGTTCCTGGAGTTCCCGCGAGATGTATGACATGAGTTAATCGTCATTCATTTGCACCAAACACAGGAGAGAATTAATAATACACGTCCGACACCTCGCTTCCAATCCTTCCGACCATGTAAATATCAATATCCTTCATCCGGCAATATTCACGTTTTCTTGTTCAATTTACTATTCTGCCATCTAATGGCAAAACAAAGCAAGACCAGTCAAGCTAGTGTTGATGAAAATCGACATACAAATATCACGATCGCCTACTACATATCTCGATGTCAAAACCTAAGGACACCCGACTTTCAAATTCCACCGGGAATATCTATATATATATAAGTCATCGTATTCTATTTAAGGATTTAACATATCAAATTTGAGCAAAATAGTTTTACTTTGTTTCCGTTATCACACAGCACATGATTCATGTAATATGGAATCTTTCTTATATCTATTTTGACCATGCATGCTCCAATATCCCTGATCGGACCATATTGCTTTGTTAATTGATCATGACATGTATTACGTGTGGGTGTCTATATGTGTGTGTGAGTGTGTGTGTGTGTTTGTGTAGGTGTGTGTGTGTGTGTGTGTGTAAGAGAGACAGAGACAGTTAGTTAGTTAGTTATTCATTGCTTACATGGTCCAGCGGACTGCAAAGAGCCGAATCAGGACCACAAAATCAAGACCACAACTTCGCTGAAAGAGGACTCACCCCTGATCCGCATAAAAGATCTGCCGAAGCAACTCTACTGGTAACACTGAAGGCACTCCACCAGCCGGTCACTTTACAATAAAGGCATCCCACGCAGAGGACGCTGAGGCTGTACTCTAATTTATCCAAACCCCGTTTACAAAAACAAAATAGAATACAAACATCATTATAAAATATCAACAAAACACATACATATAAAATGCCTATAATGCCAAATAATAACATCACAGAAAGCCCCAGCGACCATTTCGCAGAAAGCGTCCAATATTCCCAAGCTGATCCAACAGACCTCACACAAGAATGAGGAGTTTTGTCCCGGAAGAGTTTTCAAGACGAAAGATAGGTGACTGGTCTAGCGAAGAAGATTGTATAGTAGATTGATATACCCGAGCAGGAATGAGAAAGAACAAAGGAGAAAGACATCGACAGTTGGAATTTAAAGCACTAAATTTCCAGAAAATGGGAATACTATTTATATATATATAATGAAACCCCCACCTCCACGGGGGGTAGAGAGAGAGAGAGAGAGAGAGAGAGAGAGAGAGAGAGAGCGAGAGAGAGAGAGAGTGAAAGCACTTAGCCAAAGGCTCGAAGAAAGATGTGTGCAAACTTATTCGTAACATCTAGTTAGCTCGGTCTTAAGGAAATTTGCTCTTCCGTAAATATTTTCCTACAAGAATACAAAAGATTCGCTTTCGCGTGTAATGATGTTATTAACGCTCTATATACAAACATCGTGCATTTCATACAGCGCCAGCAAATAAAATAACGGATAGATAACCCAATAATATAATATATGAAAGCAAGATGGCAAGCCATGCAACACTGGTTGTCAGACACTCGAAAAATTAGCCCCAAAATAAGCATTTTGAAAAGTGTTCAGTTTCTTGGCGGCGCTGTGACTCGGCTTTATCCTAACGAAAGAAGATTAACACGGGGAATATTAGGCCACTCTTTGGATATCGGTAAGCAAAACTTATCAACATCGGCCAAGTCCATTTTTAGAAACAGCGTAAAGCGTGTTTTGAAAAATAGTAACGGACAATGACCTTGGCTTTTGAAAATATACCCCTTGGGGTCATGAGCAATCTTGCCACTGTAGATTGTTCAAACCTATAAAGTGAAAGCCCCAAAGCGGAAAACCTGTCTTTCCTTTGGCTCTGCAACTAGCCCTGACCCTAACCCGTGAAGGGGTGCCTTAACCTACCCGCCCGGTGCCAATTCCTACCCACGAGGAAAATTCCTCCTACCCGCGTGCATATGTCATATCTACTTAGAGGGCACAAGGTCAAACTTGATTTGCAGGGTGAATGGGAAGTTTTCTCTATACGAGGAAGTGCCTACATGCTTATAGAGTTTTGAAGTGAATTTTTCTTAAAATGGTACAGTTTGTAAAGCACTTTTGCACTAAAAAACTGCACTACAACTGCACTACTCCCTACTCTCTAAATGCACTTGGTGTCTTAAACACTAATGAACACCATGGACAAGCAGACAAATGGCTCGTTACGTGTTTTTATATGACAAAACAAAGCGTGACCTATTCACACAATATACAAACACACTCTCATCAAGGGCGTGTGAAATTTCCATTTTATTCTATACAACATTTATAATAAAATTAGTTAAAAAAAAAAACAAAAAAAACAAAAAAAACTAAACTATGTTAATTATTTTTTTATTGATAATGACTTATATATTTGAAATATTTTATTTATAACATATTGCTTTTGAATGAGGAGCGTCGTGGATGATCAAAATGAATTCTTACAAATTTCATTTGGGGTTTTTATGTTTAAAAGATTTATTTTGTGTGGTTACAATCAAAAAACTTTAAATCAAAGTTTAACTTTATTGTATTGAAACTTCAGCACCAGCACATACACACATATTGAAGTTGTCAGCATTGGAACGATTGTGTAGACTCTTGAACTAACCTAGCTCACGACGTAAATAGCATTGGACATGGCACTTTTAAGATTCTCGGAGAACTGTTTCTTGAAATGAATTCAAGATCAAATTTGCTAGCCACCACAAATAAAACTCCATTCTAAAAGAGAACAGTTTCCACCAGAGGCCTCCACTCTATGTCAATATTTGACAGTTCCGACGTACACTTTTGTGAACTTTAAAATAACGGTCTAGTATAATGCATTATAAAAGTGTGTGATCGTGACTCAATGACGTCACGAATGGATTGTTAGGTTTAGATTTGAGTTAGGTAAGTTACAATATGGGCTATCCTATTATCCTGCAAGGAACAGTGGAAAGAGGCAGGTCCAGAGGCCGATAAAGAAACAGATGACGTCAAAACATGGACAGCGTTGGACATGCCACGCCTCCTGACGACAGCTGCAGACAGATTGAAGAGGCTACTACTCTCTGCGCTAGCATCCCTAAGGTCTCCTCAAAGGCTGCTGGACAAATGATGATGAGGAGGAGTATAAGGATGGCAAGTATGGGCTTAAAGATAGAGAAGGTATATAGTTTGGAATTAGTGCTAACAAAGCCTAACCTAACAAAACAAAACAATAACACAATATTCTCTTTATTGTTTTATTGTATTTGTGTTTATATATATATATACATTAGCTTTTTTTCCCCCGTTAAAAGACTACTTTGGTTACATGGAGAACAAACCTAGCCCCTTACCCTAAAAACTTGCCTTCTAATCTAAACTTCTATGAAGATGGAACTACATTCTTTCGACTTGTTCAGAAAGACAGGATACGGTACCATAAGGTGCAAGTCACACGCTGAATAAAAACAGCTCTCTTTCTCTTTCTCTCTCTCTCTCAATAATAATAATAATAATAATAATAATAATAATAATAATAATAATAATAATAATAATAATAATAATACAGGATGCTATCGCGCGCTTTTTCTCCAATCAAACTAAAATTAAAAGCGCGGCGATCCCAAGAAATCGCTATTACAGCAATCGGAAAAAAAATTCTTATCTTGAAATTTTAGATTGACCGCATTCTATACCATTACTGAGAGGAGGGGTGTCACGTGGGGTTTATGGGCTCTGCACAATGGAATTATGGACCCTCACGTTTATTCGGTGGGAACTGCTAGTAAGTCACCCTATGAATTACTTCAATAAATTTATTTGTTTAGCTCGTTCTGTGTTAAGGTTGGGGTACAGAAATAGATAGAAAAATGGTAAAAGAATACTGTCACACTAGCTTTCACACGGCTATGAATCATATGTAGTCCAGCCACTTGATAACAGTTAAAATCACACATTTATTTCTTCTACTCTATACAAGATTCTCTAAGTACTAATCTAACTTAAAAAGTCTCTTTCAATGCTAATAGTTCGATCGCTGATAGTCTAGGCAGCTGTTATATCTTCCTTGGGCACTTGCTATAATATTTCATGTAGATTTGGACTACTGTGGTCCGTTTTACAGTTTCTGAAGAGTTGGACTACTGTGGTCCTGTTATGATCAGTTTAAGTGCACCTTGGCGTGTTCACTTAACTGCTAGATGGAGCGTGCGAAGTCCTTCTGTGAGGTAGCTTCTGGTCCACCTGGGTAGTTGTGTGGTTGGGTTCCCTTGCCACGCTGTGGGGTCTGACAGGGTGTCTTTCAAGGCAGCTCTTTCCGTCTTGTGCGGTAGAGGATCCTCAACCAACTAGTCGTTTCTGTGGAGTGGGGTGCACAGGATAGCTCGGGATAGCTCGGGATAGCTCGCCTGCTCGTCTGTAATATAAGAGACGAAATTCTGCACAACCCTGAATAATCGGTTTGTGCAGAGCGTCTCACTGAAAGCCAAGTAGCCCTCAGTGATAGCTCCACAGCTCTATACATAAGCGACGAACATTCTGCTACTTCCGGGTTCCACTGGAATCTCAACTCTAAATTCCTATACATACATAAATATAAATCGTGTCTAACTATACACATACAGAATTAATAATAATATAAACATTCAGTGGTACAGCCACTGGTCTGCAAACATACATATAAGTTAAACAACAGTGGTTCCGTACGGGATACAACATGGCGGCGCAACCGGTCGCGTTTCGCCTCGTGGTCGGCTCTTCCACGTGGTACGGCAAATTCGGATTAACAATTCACATTTATGCATAGCAAATTCTTCAAACATAATTTCAACAATAATACAAATATATCACGATGAAACAGAAGGGTGTTCATTTACCTGTTTGACAAGTTCAGGCCCGTGATGACTTGATAGAATTCTAAGATTCTAAGTCCTGCTTCCTGGTCTATGAGTGAAGAGATTCTCTAGCTGTGGAGATGTTGACTCTACCTCGTCTCACACACGACTGATTCAAACTGTCTTAGGTTTTGACACATTCAAAACTGCTCTACCCACTGAGCCTGCTCTGATTGGTTAAAACGGTCCGATTCAAAGCTCAAGTGCTGACTCACTGCGATGTGGGTCGGGCTCGCGGTGTGTGGTCTGCTGTGTAATTTAATTGCTGCTGTGTAATAGTCTAACTTCTCTACTGTTACAAAGACTACACAAAGCTAAATAGTCACTGGGCAGAGGTAAGACTAGCCAATTCATGACAAGGGGAAAACTGAAGTACCCGGAGAACACCCTCGGTATCCTCAAAAGTCTCGTTCCTAAGTCACGAAAATTTGTCCCACACGGAGTTCGAACCCGCGAATCGGCATAGGAACCCGCGAATCGGCATAGGAACCCGCGAATCGGCATAGGAACCCGCGAATCGGCATAGGAAACCACTTCACTACCCACTGAGCTTCCAGCCCACTTCTCTCTCTGTTTCTCTCTCTGCCTGTCTCTCTCTTCTCTCTCTCTCTCTCTCTCTTTGTCCCTCTCTTAACGTCAGTTCGTCGAAGCGATCTTAAAATCTTCTCTGTGATTGCTTCTGCTAATTATCAATAACGCTTTTTTTGCAACCGAAATCCATGATGTGCATCAGCAACAACGAATCAGACTTTTCTTTTAAAACATTCTGCGTCTGTCGAGAGTTACTTAAGGATCGCTCTTAAAGAGATTTCTTAAATTGTATTACCTTAGCTAGATCTCGATCTTCCTCGTGAAGATCTCGAGGTGTTTTTTTTTTTTTAAAGTCATCTTCATTTTTTCAAACATTGTTTCTTGCTGTCAATCTTTCTCGCTCATGTTCTTCGTTCGTTATTGTTTTAAATCCTCTTCTTTTCTTTCCGGTAATTTCTTTCTTTCTCTTTCTTCTTTATTCCCTTCTGTCTGTTTACATATGCCCACAACGCAACGTTTAGGGGCAGATAAGTGACGCTGTAAAATGGGAGGTAATCAATCGCGGAACGTCTTGTGTGGTTTCTGTCAGGAGAGACAACTCCATCGATCGTGACCGAGCCACAAAAGAAAGAGCTGAAACGGAAGTATGGGTAAGAAAGACACTGAGTTCGTGATTCACACCAACATTTAGGGCAGGCAAGATTATTAGGTAGTTAATCTGCGGTTTGCAAGTAAGAAAAAAAAACTGTCACAAGAGGCTATTTAGACCCTGCACTAAGGCTTCTCGCCTTATCTAGTTCAGCCTGCTTTGGCCTGGGTAACGTAACGTCGCTGCCTAGAAGACGACACAAGTCAGTTGTGTGCTAAGCATGTGTAAGCTAACGCTCGCTCAGGTAGGCAGTGACCTCATCCCGCTGACGTATAGCCACCACCCCCCGATAGACGGCGCTCAGATCTCACGAGATTTTCGCGGGCTTTGGCTGACCACAAGGCTAGGTAGTCATTCTTTGTCTAACGCTCACCCGAGACAGACACGTGAAAAAATCTCTCTCAGAAAAACTAAAGCAGGTGACGGGTAAAAATCATTCATCGCAGTATAGCCACAGCTGTACAGCATGACATTGTCAAAAAGGTAAATGATCAAGCTTTTGTTTCATCGCGAATTATTGATATTATTGTTGGATTATGTTTGTGAAGTCTTGCCATGTTTTATTATTGTGAATGTATGTAAAACTTAGCTTGACCACGTGGCTGACACGCGACCGGTTTCGGCACCACGAGGTAGCCTCTGCTGTCCAACTGTTGTTTTTCCTATGTGTATTATTGCAGACCAGTGGCTGTACCAGAGAATGTGTATATTTTTAATTACTTCTCCATGTGTTTAGTTTAGCCATGATATGTATAGAAATTATGTTGGAGATCCCAGTGGACCACGGACATAGAAGATTGTTCGTCCCTTGTTTGTATAAGTGGATGCGATCTCAACTGATGGCTGTTTCTTCTATCAGTGAGACGCTCTGCGCAACCTTTGTATACAAGGCGTTGCAGTAACTTGTCTTATGTTTTGCAGACGAGCAGGCTAGTTGGTCCGAGGCAGGGACAGACCACTAAGAGTCAACCCTGACATTCAGCCTGCAGTGGAGCATCTAGCACTCAGCTACGATAGCCCAATTGTCAACAACCATGGAGGAGACACCATCACCACACCTCAACACATCAGCTAAGTGCAAGAAGAATTGCACTAACACTGATCTAAAAGGACTGTGCGGTAGTCCACTCTCCTGAAAACAAACATTAGGCAAACCAGAACAAATAGCCCAATGATGAGACAGTAGCAAATATCAAGAACAGTAGCAGCATAAACCCATCAAGGAGCGAACTAGTCGAAAAAAATTTGGACGTGTAAGTTAATAGAGTGTTTGGAGAATTATGTATTAAATAGAGGAAATGAATGTGTGATGTTTACTGTTAACAAGTGGCTGGACTACCTATGTTTCATAGCCGTGTGAGAGCTAGTGTGCCAGTGAATCTTTTATCAATTTCTCCCTATCTCTATAACCCTATACGCACACAGACCGAGCTAAACTTATAGCTGTATTAAGATTAGTCATAGGGTGATTACACTAGCCGATCCCCGCAGACAATAGACGAGTGGGTAATAGCATTTCATTGTGCAGAGGCCAGCAACAATAGACCCACCGTCACAACAGCAACAACAACAACAATAATAATAATAATAATAATAATAATAATAATAATAATAATAATAATAATAATAATAATAATAATAATAACAACAACACAAATGTACAAAGTAAAAACAACTACATATAATCTCTAAGGCAAAATAAACTATATATAACAAGGACTATGAGACAATTTTGGAAAAAAATTTTAATTCTATTTCCACAATCAAAACACATTCTTTCTTTATTTTATTTCCTTTTTTTATTTATTTATTTTTGGGGGGTGTATGGGACGAGCTAAGGGGTTGGGTGTGGGGGTTGGATGGGGAGCTTGAAAGTATCCACAGTAAATTTAATTTCAAAATTAAATAGAACATATTAATTTTTTGACAAGTTACATTGCATCTTTGAACGGTTACTGGTCTATGGAAATCGAAGGAAGAACACCGTGAGAAAGGAGAAACGTACGATGCTCAGAAAGTTGGCCCTGAGAAAAGCAGTCTCTAACGCCTCTTATCCTTCGACCGAAAGCTTAAGGGAAAACATTTGATTTAATCTTATATCAGTGTATGAATGGATGGACATCAATGTATTAAGCGTATAAACATTTCCACACCCCACCCTATACCCAAACCCTCCCTTCAATTCCCCCCCCCCATCCACCCCCCCACCCACCAAAAAAAATGGTATCACGAACTTGTAATCTAAATTCACTTTGGACATTTTTCAATTTCTGTTCACAATATTTAATCAACGAAATAACTTCCAGTCCAGACAGACTTTTCGATTACATCGAAGGCGAGATGGATTTGTGGAGATGTTTACTAATATTACAGGTCTTGGTTGCAATGACGTGGGGTCTTCTGTCAGTAAACCAACTTCTGTACTAACTTAAGTTATATATTATGACGATCTAAGTACGACGACTGGGGATATTGAATCCAAAATTTATCGAATGGCTGCCAAAGTAACCGTTAAATATTATGAACATTTAAATATGACGTATGGATATAATTACTGAGTATACATTTTATTGAACAACTCCTCTGCTAAGCGTAAAATATATCGTAGGACGAATCCAAGTATTACGAATCGACAGTTTCTTCACAACATGTGTAACAGGATATTCTGTCCGCGAAGTAAATCCAATAGTCACCTTAAAAATATATTGTAAACTCCAGGCTTACTGTGAAGTTATTCCTTAAGACTTGTGTGAAAAACTGATGCGGATCGCGGAAGTGAACTATGTGATGACATAAACTGATGAACATAATGTGTAGATGACATTCTTCTATTATAAATTATATGCTGAAACTGAATAGTACCAGAAATATATGTTTGCGTGAAGCATGAAGCAAATATAGATCAACTTGTTATTATTGCATGTATATTAATCTTATTCTAAACAAATTCTAACTTATGATATGCGTTGCTGAATAGGTTGTGTAGATAGGAAAATAACTTAGGATTCGTAACAAGTTCAAGCAGATCAATAATCATTAGATTTGCAGCATGTTGTTCGTTGAATTTATCTAGTTAATTTCTTTATCTATTTCACTTGTCTGTTAGTATAGCCGGAGATGACGTAGATTCATCAATATCTTTCATACACCCCGGTGTAACAGGCCGGAATATACCCCTGGCTACTTTATACCCTGGGTATAATGTAGCCTAGGCGGGTTTAACCCCCTGGGTATAGATCAGCCTAGGCCAGGTCATACCCCTCGCGCTCGGAATATACCCCCACCTAAAGAGATTTCACTCATGGGTTTGTTGTACATGACTAGCGACTAACCCTAACCTTAATCTATCTATCTATCTATCTATCTATCTATCTATCTATCTATCTATCTATCTATCTATCTATCTATCTATCTATCTATCTATCTATCTATCTATCTATCTATCTATCTATCTATCTATCTAATCTATCTATCTAATCTAATCTGTCTGTCTGTCTATATATCTGAGTGCATCAGAACAATTACAACACATGAATTAAAGAGTAACGTGAAGGATAAGGTTTTTCGAAGTGGGGGGGGGGGGGGGTTATAATGGGCAGGAGAGGGTTAAACGAGCCTAGGCCAGATAATACCCAGGGGTATCGTCTGGGCTAGGCCAGTTTATACGAGGGCATAGTCTGGGCTAGGCCAGTTTATACCCTGGGTATACTTGAGGCGGGGTATAATCTGGCCTGCTACACCGGGATAAACGCGCAGTCACACACGAAGCGTAGTACCACGAGGGCCAAGGAGCAGACTGGAGTGAAAATCCCTCACCCATCACCAAGGTAGTGATAGACTAAAGACAGCTTCACGGTTCCCAAAGAATAGAAGTAAGTTAACACTAGTAGTTTTCTAGTACTTGTATGTTTACGTATTATATTGATTGCCATGTATTATTATGTTCATATTATATGTATTTACAGAAACTGATTATTGTTTCTGATAAGTTATGCATATCAGTCGACATAGATTCGCCTTAAGAAGCAGATATCGTAGTGTACTTATGGGAAACTCTGCAGGTGTCTGATGCTGTAGACTCCTTGCCGAGGTCACGCTATAGCAGTATATCTGAATAGAATATTGTAGCCGGAGTTCTGGATTTTCATGTTCAGCTCTGGGACGGTCTTTGGAGTCAACGCCTGAACGCTTGCTCCCGTGGAAAGACGGATATCAACTAGAATCTACCTCACCACGTCCATCCTCGTAGCTACAAGACTCGCCTGATCATCCTAAGAATGGCCAGACTTCCTCAGAGTGCCCACCCGATTCAAGCACTCACCGAAACCGCGCGAGATCTAAGTCTTCTCCCGATTACAGCTGATGTCAAACTACTGGGAGTACTATTAGACTACCAGAAATGTATATATATCTAATTTATAGATATATACATATAGATATATACATATATTCTGTGTAAATAGTATGAACAGTAATAATACTTTCTGAATGATGCTGTACATGCGACAAGTATGCCTACTCTCTCCAACATTCTTCAACATCTTCCTGGAGCGCATCATGTCAGATGCCCTTGCAGATCACGAAAGAACAGTCAGCATAGGGGGGTTGATTGATTGATTGATTTATTATTGCTTTAGGTCCAGCGGACTCTTCCGAGCCAAATCAGGACCGGACAACCCCCGATCCGCATAAAAGATCTGTTGAAACAACCCCAGTGGGAAAATTGAATG
This sequence comes from Oncomelania hupensis, assembly GCA_036898135.1. Lineage (NCBI taxonomy): Eukaryota > Metazoa > Mollusca > Gastropoda > Littorinimorpha > Pomatiopsidae > Oncomelania > Oncomelania hupensis. The sequence goes on along the minus strand of CM072517.1, from coordinate 37,457,612 downwards.
CCCTCCACCGGCCAGTCACTTTACAATAAAGACATCCCACGCGAGGGACGGCTGAGGGTTGACCTCAACTACGCGAACTCCCCGATTACAAAAACAAAATAGAATACAAACATCATTATAAATCATCAACAAAAAACATACATATAAAATGCCTATAGTGCTAAATAGTACATTCATAGGAAGCCCTAGTGACCACCCGGCAGAAAGCGTCCAACATTCCCAAGCTGATCCAACAGACCCCATACACAAACAAGGAGTCTTGTCCAGGAAGAGTTTTCAAGAAAAAAGGTAGGTCATTGATCTAGCGAAGAAGAAGATAGTATAGCAGAGTGGTAGGACAGATCGGGAATGGGAAAGAGCAAATGAGGAAGACAGCGACAGTGGGAATTTAAAGCACTAAATTTCCAGAAAGTGGGGATACTATTTATACTGAAACCCCCGGCACTCCAACGGGGGGAACTGTTGCCGCAGTTAATTTGTCATGCCTACAAAGGCAAGACAGGTTTTCAACTGGGGCTTTCACTGTACTCTTTATAGGTTAGAACAATCTACAGTGGCAAGATTGCTCATGACCCCAAGGGGCATAGGGGGGTAGAGCAATCTCCAACCTCCGTTTTGCGGATAACATTAATGAATTGGCTGGAGAGGAACAAGAAATTGAACAGCTGGTAGAGAGGTCTGACACCACCTCCAGAGCCTTTGGAATGGAAATATGTGCAGAGAAGACCAAAATGATGACCAACAACACCAATGGCATCAACACGGATATCAAAATCCAAGGCCAATCCCTCAACACAGTGCATAGCTTCAAATATTTATGAGCCATTGTATCAGACAAATGGGTCCCGACAGGAAGTCCTCTCCAGAATCACACAAACATTTGCTGCCCTGACAATGTTGAAGCCCAATTGGAAAGACAGGACCATCAGGCTACATTCCAAGATAAGGCTGCTGCGCTGCCTTGTCATCTCCATCTTTCTATACGCTTGAGAAACATGGACGCTCACAACAGATCTACAATGAAGAATACAAAGCATGGAGATGAGGTGCTACAGAAGACTTCTGGGCGTTTTCTATACCCAGCACATCACCAACGATAAAGTCCGACAGACCATCACACAAGCCATTGGACAACGCGATGACATGCTCAGAGTGGTGAAGAAACGAAACCTCCGATGGTATGGCCACCAGAGTATCAGGCCTTGCTAAAACCATCCTGTAAGGTACGGCGCAAGGAGGCAGAAGGAGAGGAAGACATGAAAAGATATGGAAGGACAACAATGGACAATGGACTGGCTTGAGCGAAGCCATGAGGGTTGCGGAGGACAGAGAAAGATGGAGTACGCTGGTTAAACGATCATCTGTGGTGTCCCATTGACTTTTGAGTTACGGGATGGGAAAGGATAGGCACCTTTCTGCAAGATGCTTATAAGGTTGGTAAGATAAATAGAAAATGAAGCTATATTGTTACACGCATGACATGAATAGCGTTTTCCAATTGCACTATTTGCAAACTTAGGAGGAAATTTTAATTTAATTTCTCTTTCCTTCACATTCCGCCCTCTATAATAGGTTTTTAAGCCCTATCATCACAGGTTTAGAAAACCGAGTCGTGGCAATGTAGCAACCCTTGCCAAAGCAGAGGTTAATCTGAAAGGTGACACGTCACTTTAGCGCCAGCACTACAGCGCCATACCTTTCAGCGCCACCATTTCAGCGCGGCGTCTTTTCAGCACCGTACTTTTTAGCGCCATACATTTCAGCACGGGGGATGTCAGCGCCGTGCACTTTAGCGCCGGGAGACTTCAGCGCCGTACATCTCAGCGCCATGATAAGGGAAAAGGAGGGAATGTTGGGGGAGGGGGTAAAATTATTGGCGTCAGAGAGAGAGAGAGAGAGAGAGAGAGAGAGAGAGAGAGAGAGAGAGAGAGAGAGAGAGAGAGAGAGCACTTCGTGAGTTACAGATCAAGTCTGAATGAGTGGTTTGAGTTATAGACAGAGAGAGAGACAGAGAGAGAGAGAGAGAGAGAGAGAGAGAGAGAGAGAGAGAGAGAGAGAGAGAGAGAGAGAGGTGTTGTGAGTGGTGTGATTGATATTCAGACGGAGTTGAGTTGAAATCGGGTTATTTTTCTGTTCATTACTCCTGACGTTCTTTGCCGTGGAAACATGGCAAAGATTGCAGAGTCCTACCTAAGCATACGGAGAAAATAAAAGTTTAGCTACAATGGCTACTCTTCCGCTTCGATAAGAACAGTACAAAAGATCCAGAATTGTCTTTTTGGCGATGTGACAATGGTACATGTAAGGCCAGACTGCACCTGAGAGATGGGGCAGTGGTGCAGGAGGTGGGGGAGCACCTCTCTCTCTCTCTCCCTCTGTCTTCCTCTAGCGCTATAATGTACTGCGCTACAATGTACGGCGCTAAAATTTCGCCACGCTGAAATGTACGGTGCTGAAAAGTCCCAGCGCTGAAGTGTACGGCGCTGAAGTATCCTCGCGCTGAAGTGTATGGCGCTGAAGTTCTGGTGCTGAAGTGCTGGCGCTGAAGTGACATGGAACCTGTAACTCGCACAAAAAAACTATACAGCATTTTTAGGCATCACAGCATATTAGACAATTTAGACATTCCGATAAATCCTGACTGTCAGAGAAAATGATACTAAGTTGAAGTAGTAATAAAGGTTAGCTACAGTCAAGATTGCAGCCTTAAAAGAGAGGTGGTTCTGAGAGAATGAATCAGCAGTACATACTATGACAAAGATATTTTAATCCAATTTACACCACCCAATGTTGTACTAATGACATCCGCATCCAGTACAATACTCAATTTACACCACCCAATGTTGTATTGATGAAATAGTATGCATCCAGTACAATACTCAATTGTAAAACCTAAAACTCACAGAATGTCCTTAATTGCATTTTCCCAACAAAACTGCGTTTCATCTGAACCTTTGTATCAGACACATTGGCATTCCAAGGTTTATTTAATACATTAAAAAAAACTATACACAACGCCTTAATTAAGACACGACAGTCGTCCTTTAATTGCGTTTCCCAAAATATTGTGATGACATGAAACCGTTTATCCAATCAATTCCATGTTCTGTATGCTGTTATTAGTAACGTCTCAACTCTAGTATTCCATTTTTGTTGGTGGAATCTCATCAAAGGGAGGTCCAGGTCATGGATCAAAGTCAATCAGACCGCAATGGAAAAGAAACTGTGGTCTAGGAAACTGCCAATAATGAAAATTTAAGATGACCAAAATCGAGTCGCGGGAAGAAAGACTGGACGACATCGACCGACTAAAATGTGATAGCACCCTATTCCACACTCAGTCGATTGATCCCGTTGCCACAGCGGAAAAGGTCAGCAACCTTAGTCTTGTAGACACATATACCAGGGTACAGACGGAAGAATGTCTATGTTCCCCCCAGCTCCCTGTTCTATTTCCACTCTCACCCACCCCGCATACCCAAGGTATTTTTTCATCCAGGTCTATTCATCAGGGTTGTGTTCCCCTAGGTCTAAATTCCCTATGTCCCCTCAAGTCAATTCCCCCAAGTCTGCAACAAATATAATGTGGGGGAACAAACTCCATTATATATATATATAATTCATTCACAGTCAGGGTGTAAATATCTTCTGTAAATGCACCAGTTACAAAAGTTTTTTGCAGTTTGCAAAGTACACCGGAACCTCCCGCAGTTTTTAATCAATGATTCAGAGACAAGATGAGGGGTACGTGGATGCGGGGTGGGGAGATTTCTCTGACCATTACAGACATAATAAAAACCACTCAAAGCCAGCCCGCGCTAAATTCTAAAGAAACTAGAACAAACAGGCGTGCATTGTATTACGTTGTGAGGTCCATGTTGATAGCGTCCTATGCTGGAGAGTGTAGTTACATAACGGCATCAGAAGAAAGGATATGCAAAGTTACACAGTGAGGCCGATAAACAACATCGTAACTATTCGCACACTTCTTCGTTGCCTCTGGCATTCTACAAAATGTGCGTGCGTGTGTGTGTGTGTGTGTGTGTGGGTGTGTCCATTTGTGTGCGTGCGTGCGTTCAGCCTGTCATTAATTTTGTCCAAGGTTCTGTACAAACTGTGATTTTCAAACCGGTATAGCAGGCCAGATTATACCCCGCCTCAAGTATACCCAGGGTATAAACTGGCCTAGCCCAGACTATGCCCCCGTATAAACTGGCCTAGCCCAGACTATACCCCTGGGTATTATCTGGCCTAGGCTCGTTTAACCATCTCCTGCCCATTATAACCCCCCCTCCCCCTCTCACTACGGAAGACCTTATCCTTCACGTTACTCTTTAATTTATGTGTTGTAATTGTTCTGATGCACTCAGATAGATAGATAGATAGATAGATAGATAGATAGATAGATAGATAGATAGATAGATAGATAGATAGATAGATAGATAGATAGATAGATAGATAGATAGATAGGGTTAGGGTTAGTTTTTTTTTAAGTTTTTTTTTAGTTTTTTTTAACACGCAAGATAAAGGCTGTTAGCTGAGTTCACTCATGTTTTTTTTTTTGTTTTTTTTTTTTTTTTTTTACATGCAAGCAAAAGGCTGTTACCTGAGAGTTTGGTCACGCAAACGGTCATGTACAACAAACCCATGAGTGAAATCTCTTTAGGTGGGGGTATATTCCGGGCGCGAGGGGTATGACCTGGCCTAGGCTGATCTATACCCAGGGGGTTAAACCCGCCTAGGCTACATTATACCCAGGGTATAAAGTAGCCAGGGGTATATTCCGGCCTGTTACACCGGCCTACTGGCACTGGAGTCTACTGTGGCCTGCCGGCAGCCAATGGAGGGAGGTCGTACGCTTTACGCGTGGACGATTAGCGGGCCCGGCCTCCTTCTCCCCCCTTTCATCTCCCCCTTCTCCGGTCTTCCCTGGGGCCTTGTGTGCGCAGAAAGCACCGCGTGCCTTTGTTCCAGAACATTGGACAACATCTTCAGCAAAGTCACGGTGAATAATCATGCTTTTTGTTTTATTTTAACAACCACGGGTTATTCACAATGACACACTATGTTAAGAGCAAACTGAAAGCATGTTACTACCGATAAACACCAAAGGCATTTGCATCATGGTACAAAGTGGAGTGATCAAAGCCAGCAAATTTCTGGCTTTTATCGGACAATAAATTTGTAACGGATTGTTTTGTATTGTAACTTCATGTTTCTGACTCAGCATTAACTGACTGCAAGACGGGACAGCATGAAGTGGGCAGCCTAACTCTGACCTAAACTGAAAGACTGTGGTTGTTCTTATACTCAAATAGGCTTTTAAGGCACTAAGCCCGCACAAGACCTCATCTTGCAGTCGTCCGGTTAGTTAGTTATTCGTTGTTTAAAGGGTCCAGAGGACTGCAAAGTGCCGAATCAGGACCACAGTCGTCCGGTGTACGGCCTCTCCAATCGACTTAGATGCAAGCGTGTATTAGTGCTAAAACCTTATCCGCGGAAGCGACCCGAGACCGGGATTGGGAATAAAGGTTCATGTAAACAGTAATACAAATAATAACAAAGAAAGGAATATGTAAACAGTAATACAAATAATAACAAAGAAAGGAATATGTAAACAGTCGTACAAATAATAATAAATAAGGAATATGTAAACAGTCGTACAAATAATAACAAATAAAAGAATATGTAAACAGTCGTACAAATAATAACAAATAAAGGAATATGTCAACAGTCATACACATAATAACAAATAAAGGAATATGTAAACAGTCGTACAAATAATAAAAAATAAAGAAATATATAAACAGTCATAGCATACAAATAATAACAAATAAAGGAATATGTAAACAGTCATAAAAATAATAACAAATAAAGGAATATGTAAACAGTCATACAAATAATAACAAATAAAGGAATATGTAAACGGTCATACACATAATAACAAATAAAGGAATATGTAAACAGTCGTACAAATAATAACAAATAAAGGAATATGTAAACAGTCATACAAATAATAACAAATAAAGGAATATGTACACAGTCGTACAAATAATAACAAATAAAGGAATATGGAAACAGTCATACAAATAATAACAAAGAAAGGAATATGTAAACAGTCATACAAATAATAACAAATAAAGGAATATGTAAACAGTCGTACAAATAATAACAAATAAAGGAATATGTAAACAGTCGTACAAATAATAACAAATAAAGGAATATGTAAACAGTCGTACAAATAATAACAAATAAAGGAATATGTAAACAGTCGTACAAATAATAACAAATAAAGGAATATGTAAACAGTCATACAAATAATAACAAATAAAGGAATATGTAAACAGTCATACAAATAATAACAAATAAAGGAGTATGTAAACAGTCATACAAATAATAACAAATAAAGGAGTATGTAAACAGTCATACAAATAATAACAAATAAAGGAATATGTAAACAGTCATACAAATAATAACAAATAAAGGAATATGTAAACAGTCATACAAATAATAACAAATAAAGGAGTATGTAAACAGTCATACAAATAATAACAAATAAAGGAGTATGTAAACAGTCATACAAATAATAACAAATAAAGGAATATGTAAACAGTCATACAAATAATAACAAATAAAGGAATATGTAAACAGTCATACAAATAATAACAAAGACTGGAATATGTAAACAGTCATACAAATAATAACAAATAAAGGAATATGTAAACAGTCATACAAATAATAACAAATAAAGGAATATGTAAACAGTCATACAAATAATAACAAATAAAGGAATATGTAAACAGTCATACAAATAATAACAAAGACAGGAAGCGAGGGGTGGCGGAGCGAACCACTGTATAAACAAACATAACACAAAGCAGACTCCTGCGAGAAAACATGAATTTAAATAACTCGTGTCGCCCTCATCCCTACCTTGCAAGGGTTAAAATTCCGGATTTGTAACACCAGCCCCCACTCCCCCACCCCACATCCACTGCCCCCATTATCACTACCTCTACCCCTGAATATGCAGCAACCTCGCCAATACCATACCAATTGAGATGTTCCCTGTAAGCTGTTTACCCGGGCAGCAGCTTCGCAATTTCCAGCAGCATATTCCCTAACGTAACGCGCAACACCTAAAGTCTACAGAATCTTCACTAGGATGAAAGCGGTAGTTTACAGCAAGAAGAAGAAGAAGAAGACCTGGGTTCTCCTGCATGCAAGGCGACCATTTCACCACTGAGCTACAGCCACTCAGTCTGTATGGGGTGGCAGTTGGTAGGGTGCGGGTTCCTATGCCGAAAATAGCGGGTTCGAACCCCGCAGGGGACGACTTAAATGATTGAGCTACCAGACGTTTTCAGGTCACGAGGGTTTTCTCCGGGTACTCCGGTTTCCTCTATCTACAACAATAGTATTGAATACAATCAATCTAAATTTCCCAAAAAAGGTTGTACACTTAATATAATAGCGCTCAGTTCGGCGCGCTTTGAGTTCGATAGAGGGAAAAATGCGTAATATCATCCTTTAGTAGTGGTAGTAGTAGTAGTAATAGCAGTAATAATAATAGTAGTAGTAGTAATAGTAGTAGTAGTCATAATAATAAATAGTAGTAGCAGTAGTAGTACATGTAGTAGTAGTATTAATAGTAGGCATACGAAGAATACTTCAGATAGGAAAGTTCCATTCTACAGGTGGGTAACGGGAAGAAGAAGAAGAAGTAAAAGAAGAAGAAGGCGTGAGAGAGAGAGAGGCAAGGGGTGAAGGGTAATAGTTGACATTTTAAAAAGTCAAATTCAAAGATTAATTAAATACCTCAAGAGTAATTATTCCCCGCGTAGCAACAAAAATTAGGTCGAATATAGAAATTAATAACGAAGTTTAATTATGTGGTTCCTCCCCCAAGGTGGCTTTGCATTTGAAGAAGTCAAATCTTACCATTATACAGAAGAAGAAAAAAAATCATATTTCAAAGACAAAAGGAGGAAAGGGATAGGAAGGGGAGAGGTCGGGGGGATGGGGGTGGGGGGGGGGAGATCGAACAAAAAAAAATTATGGCCAACTCTCTTACTCCTTGCTCACAACTGACACAAAGTATCAATGCATTTACCGTTTCCCCGCAGGCATTCCACAGACTGTAATTATAGAAAGAGCGAATCAAGTTGCAAAAGGCTGTTATTAATTATTTTGGCGGGGAGAAAAGAAGGGTTCTGCGGTGTGGAGAGTATGGCTGTTTTATACGGCGTGGCTCTAGAACTTAAAAAAAAGAAGGAATTGTACTGAGGCAGGGTAAAGAGATATGAATCTTGCTATAGTTCGTACAACGAACGTCACCTGTTAAAGGGACCCACCTTGACCGCACAACGAAATCCGACAGACCATCACGGCACGATGACATGCTCACAGTGGTGAAGAAACGGAAGCTCCGATTGTATGGCCACGTCACCAGGCCTGGCAAAAAAAAAATCCTGCAAGGCACGGTGCAAGTAGGCAGAAGAACATTACATTACATGGTTATTGCTTTAGGTCCAGCGGACTCTTCCGAGCCAAATCAGGACCAGAGGCAGAAGAAGAGAGAAACAGAAAAAAAGACAGGTGGGAGGACAACATTCGAGAATAGACTGGTCTGACACTGAACGAAGCCATGAGGGTTGCTGAGAACAGAGAAAGATGGAGTACGCTGGTTAAACGAGCATCTGTGGGGCCCCAACGACCTTTGAGGATAGGATAGGACCGGACCTTGACCGCAGAACCTCCACAGATCCTTTCACCGTTCGCAGAGAATGTTGACCCACTGGTAAAAATTAGCTTGCCACAAAAAAACAAACCTTAGGAAAGCATAGGTGTGTTCTTGCTATTGTTTTCAAATTCAGTAGTTTTTGTGCCTCGTAAAATCAACCGCCAGCTAACTTTCTAGCGCTAAATAAATATCATCGTGTAGATGGAAGAACGTATTGGTGTACCGTTAAACTGGAGAAATCACTCCCTGTCAGAACAGAAATGGTAAAAATTCAAACTTTAGCGGGTTGGCTTGAACTTACGAAAGCCCCCATTTTAGAATTGTTTTTGTATGCCATGACAATGCGAATTTGTAGGCTTCACTCATTTTCGCCAAAAGTAAACAAAGCCTTCGAACTGGGTGTTACGTTGAAACGCGAACGAAAGATCTAATCGTTTCGTTTTGCAAAGTATTCAATAGTGGAGTTTATTTACCTTTGATTTGAGTTTGCATTGTTGTTAGGAGAGGCTTTGTATAACGTTGATAATTTGCGTTAGTCGATATTATTGGAGAATTATCTGGATCTGCGTGTTTACTCTCGATAGAAATTTCCCGATAGATGTCGAAGTAAGAGAACGTTCCGGGTATGTGTAGAAATATGTATGACGTAAGTCAGTGATGACGATCTTTAATTCTGATTGGTTGTAATGCGTCATTTCTAGAACGTCCTGTCGTCATCTCGAATGAGAGAAAAAATTATAAAATGGATGCCCTGTGTGTGGGTAGAAAATAGTTGTTGATGTGTGCTGAATAAAAGTGGAAAACTTTATACGAAGACTCAGTGACTTGTATGCTGATTGAGCAGGCTGCGTGGATAAACGAATCTGAGTTACACACGCCTATCAGGAATTCAAGCATCGGGGCTGAATCAGATACTGATAGAAAAACACCAACATCAAACCGAGTGTAACACTGGGTCTCTTTAAGTTAAAACACGTGACTAAACATGCATAGCGTGACACATGTATTAACTTTCTCGCTGCGGGTGCAAATCAATTCGTCAAGTGAAAAAATAATTCATCCCTTGTCAACCTCGTTTAAATAAAAAGTAAATTAAAGGACGTCCGTTATTTTCCACGTAATAGAATAATTTGGCTAATATTATTTTGCCAAAAATAATAAAATAAATCTTATATTTCGAGACACGGAGTGCAAGTACACTTTTGATGTTTATTAAAATTTGATGTCTTCCTCGTATTTGGCGTCTACTTTACATCATCAGCCCTAAAATTATTGCTGTCATTAAAAGCCTGTATGACAAGGCTACCAATGCAGTCCCCCACAACAGCGCCATCGGATACTGGTTCGGAACAACAATCAATGTGCGTCAAGGATGCATACTCTCTCTTAACATCTTCCTAGAGCGCATCATGCCAGATGCAGATCATGAAGGCACAGTCAACTTAGGGGGTAGAGCAATCTCCAACCTCCGTTTTGTTGATGACATTGATTGCCTGGAGTTGAACAAGAACTTGAACAGCTGGTACAAAGCTTGACACCACCTCCAGAGTCTATGGAATGGAAATAAGTGCAGAGAAGGCCAAAATGATGACCAACAACACCATCAACATTGACATCAAAGTCCAAGGCCAATCTCTCAACGCAGCGCATGGCTTCAAATATTTAGGAGACATTATATCAGACAATGGTCCCGACAGGATGTCCTCTACAGGATCGCACAAACAACTGCTGCCCTGACAAGGTTGAAGCCCATTTGGAAAGACAGGACCATCAGTCTACATTCCAAGGTAAGGCTGCTGCGCTCACCTGTCATCTCCATCTTCCCATACGCTTGCGAAACATAGACCATCACAGCAGATCTACAACGAAGAACACAAAGCATGGATATGGGGTGCTATTAAAGTCTTCTGGGCATTTCCTATACTCAGCAAATCACCAACAACGAAATCCGACAGACCATCACACAAGCCATTGGACAACACGATGACATGCTCACAAGTGGTTACATTACATTACATGATTATTGCTTTAGGTCCAGCGGACTCTTCCGAGCCAAATTAGGACCGGACAACCCCCAATCCGCATAAAAGATCTGCTGAAACAACCCTAGTGGTGACACTGAAGGCTCTCCACCAGCCAGTCACTTTACAATAAAAACATCCCACGCAGGGGACGCTGAGGCTGTACTCTAATTTATCGAACCCCCGTTTACAAAAACAAAATAGAATACAAACATCATTATAAATTATCAACAAACACATATATAAAAAATGCCTACATTGCTAGATAATATCATAGGAAGCCCTAGTGACCACCTGGCAAAAAGTGTCCAATATTCCCAAGCTGATCCAACAGACCTCACACACAAACAAGGAGTCTTGTCCAGGAAGAGTTTTCAAGAAAAAGGTAGGTCATTGATCTAGCGAAGAAGAAGATAGTATAGCAGAGTGATAGAACGGAGCAGAAATGAGAAAGAACAAAGGAGAAAGACAGCGACAGTGGGAATTTAAAGCACTAAATTTCCAGAAAGTGGGGATACTATTTATAATGAAACCCCCGGCACCACAACGGGGGTTCACAAGTGGTGAAGAAACGGAAACTCCGATGGTATGGCCACGACACCCGAGCATCTGGCCTTACAAAGAGCTTCCTGCAAGGCACGGAGCAAGGAGGCAGAAGAAGAGAGAAACAGAAAAAGAGGTGGGAGGATCACATTCGAGATTGGACTGCCTTGACACTGAGCGAAGCCATGAGGGTTGCTGAGGACAGAGAAAGATGGAGTACGCTGGTTAAACGATCCCCTGTGGTGCCCCAACGACCTTGGAGTTACGGATAGGATAGGAATTTTTTACTACATGTACTAGTGATCGTGCTATGTTAACTAAGGTGGTAGACGATCATGCCAAGGCTGCATGTGGGCGCCTCTGACGACTTGAGTTGGATCTTGCATTGGTCAGCGCCTTGAGCAACTCTTGAGCTGGTGGCGCGTTTACTTAGACAATTATAATATAAGAACAAAAATTTTAACAAGAATAGCGAGAAATGTCTACAACACCAACAACATCTATATAATGTGTTTGTAGACTTTAAGAAAACGTTTGACCGAGTCTGGCATGCAGCACTGTGGGCAACCACCAGTGTGCGTCAAGGATGCATACTCTCTCCAACACTCAACATCTGTCCGGCGCGCATCATGTCAGAGGCCCTTGCAGATCATGAAGACAAGTTCAGAAAAGAGTTTAGAGCAATCTCCAACCTCCGTTTTGCGGCTGACATTGATGGATTGGTTGGAGAGGAACAAGAAGAGCTGTTATAGAGTTTTGACACCACCTCCACAGGGGTGAGATTTAACCCAGGAGACAAACTAGCCCGCCGGGCTAGCTAGTAAGTAAAGTGAGGTAGCCCGCATTATTTTTAGGCAGCCCGACAATCGTTCACGTATAAAACACAAATTTTGACAATAAACGTAATTTGTAGCGAGTATCTTTTTCACAAACAAAGCAGACTGCGCGCTTGGCGCGAAAAGGAAGTAGGCAAAGGGAAATAACGCTCGCGTATGCTTCATACTCGTAGCAGACAAACAGTGACCTAAAAACGCTCTCGCTTCGGACCGAGCTTCTAAAAGTCTGCAAGTAGTATCTTTTTTTCTTAGGTCGCCAGGCGGGCTGGCTCAATTATAAAGTGAGGTCGCCCAAGCTGGTTTTAAGTCGCCTCGGGCGACCGGGTGACCGCTATATCTCACTCCTGCCTCCAGACTTTGGACTATAAGTGCAGAGAAGACCAAAATGATGATCAACAATAGCAATGGCAGCAACACATACATCAAAGTCCAAGGCCAATCCCTCAACACAACACAGATTCAAATATTTAGTAGGAATTCTATCAGATAATGGGTCCTGACCGGAAGGATAGCACAACAAATTGCTGCCGTGACAAGGTAGAAGCTCATTTGGAAAGAGAGGACCACTAGTCTAAATTCCAAGGTAAGGTTGCTGCGCCCACCCCTTCTCCCCTCCCCCTCCTTGTCATCTCCATCTTCCTGTTTTCTTGCGAAACATGGGCCCTCATAGCAGACCTACAATAAACAACACAAAGCATGGAGATGAGGTGCTACAGAAGACTTCTTGGCATTTCCTATATATACCCAGCAAATTACCAACGACGAAATCCGACAGACCACCACATAAGCCATTGGACAACACGAAGACATGTTCACAATGGTGAAGAAACGGAAACTCCGATGGTATAGCCACATCATCAGCCTATCTGACCATCCTGCAAGGGACGGGTCAAGTAGGCAGAAGAAGAGGGAGGCAGAGGGAGAGATAAAAAGAGGTGGAAAGACATCATTCGAGACTTGACTGGCACGACACTGAGTGAAGCCATGAGGGGTGCTGAGGACAGAAAAAGATAGAGTACGCTGCTTAAGCGATCATCTGTGGTGCCCCAACGACTTTCGAGTTACGGGATAGGATAGGAATAATAGCAATACAACAACAGCAGAAATAACAACAACAACAACAACAACAATAATAATAATAATAATAATAATAATAATAATAATAATAATAATAATAATAATAATAATAATAATAATAATAATACCTCTAATCTCAATAATAATAATAATAATAATAATAATAATAATAATAATAATAATAATAATAATAATAATAATAATAATAATAATAATAATAATAATAATCTCCTCTCTCCTTCTCTGTTCTGCTACTCTGGTTTGCTCTCCCCCTCCCCCCCCCCCCCAATACCTCCACACCCCTCAGCTATGCTCATTTCTAGGTCTGTCAGCAAACGCATTAGGAGGACATAATAGGAATCTGAGCAGAAGTGACTGTAGATAAAAGAAAGGGTCCCAGTGAAATAACCAAATTAACAAATTACAGTGTGTCCTAATTGGTGATCTAGTAACTAATTAGAGAGACAGACGGACAGACAGAGACAACCACAGACACAGAAAGACAGAGAGAGAGAGAGAGAGAGAGAGAGAGAGAGAGAGAGAGAGAGAGAGAGAGAGAGAGAGAGAGAGATTTGATTTCATTTTCGAATTTGGGTACGCGAGGATGTTTTTTAAATAGATGTACAGAAAAGGCTGCTGCGCTCCCATGTCATCCCTGCAAAGACCATCCTGCAAGGCACGCTGCAAGGAGGCAGAAGAAGAGGAAGACAGAAAAATAGGTGGGATGATTGGCTTGACACTGAGTGAAGCCATGAGGGATGCTGAGGACAGAGAAAGATGGAGTACGCTGGTTAAACGATCATCTGTGGTGCCCCAACGACCTTCGAGATACGAGATAGGATAGAATAGTTACAGAGAAAGACAGCGGTCAGACAATGAGTTTATGCAAGGAAAATGCAATAAAGCAAACAAAAACAAACAAAACAAAATTTTAAAAAAGCCCACAACAGGCTATTTAAAATTGTTGAGGTTTTGGGTGTTGTTTTTTGGTCCATTCTTCGAGACCAGCGCGTGACGAGTTCCAGCGAAAAACTGGAAAGTCGCGTGGCCAGCAAATTGGATTTAAAGCAGAGACGCGGCGATTTTAGAAAAGGAGGCGCGTCACGTGACCGAGGGCTGTTATGTACGTCAGGCCCGGTCCCGCCAGACGTACCGGAAAGAGGCCCCATCAACCAGAATGCGCGCGCATCATCACTCAGCTCGACAGGTCGTGATGTGATTCTGCCAATGAGAATTAACGCCCTTGAAGATGTCGAACCTTCCGCGCGATGAGAGGAAGACATAGATGGGATCTGCTCTTTGATCTCCGTTCTGTTTGCCTGCGCCATCCCTCACGCCATCATCTTATTGCCCAAACACGCTGCTACACTTACACATTCAACCTTTTTAACTGTGTGGACTTTAGCGGTGTCTACGACCCCAATCATCTATCATCCTCGTCATCATCATCTCTGGAATTCGTGGTATTTACCAATCGAATACAAATTTGTCTGGGAATTTTTACTTGTATCAGAATCCTCCCCTCACCCTCCCCCCTCCCTTCCACGCCCCCCCCCTCCGCCCCCATCGTGAATACCATTCGTGGTAAAATATATGTGTCCCTAGTTCTGTACGGCCAGTATTTCACGTCGCATGTTCCGCTCAGATCAGTCCCCATATTCATGAATAGTGCAGATACCTGATGATTATGCCCAACTGGCAACTGTTCTTTCTCTGTTACAATCCTTTTACTGGTGCTATAATAATTGTGTATATTCCTAAAGTTTGACAATCGAGAACTTATAACTTACTCACACACTATTTTAAGTCACCCCATACGTCCACAACTGAATCACAAATTATTGTATGTCAACCCACACACTCACACACCCACACACGTAGTTTTCCATCTATATCTTGTAGTATTACCGTTTGTAGTTTGTAGTCACACCTTGCTATTAAGCTAGCTTTTATTAATACTGCATCGTCTTTAACAGGCTGTCAAAAACGGCTCATAATTTACCTGAAATACCTACAACCCCATCCTGTTTACAGTCGTACATCACAAAGTATCCAAAATAAGGTATTTTGAGAATAAAATTACGGGTTCAAAGCAAGGTATTTTCCTTATTTAAGGGCTAAAGTGATAAAAGTAATTCTGTGATGGGATATTTTGATTGTGATTTATTAGAAACAAGACAAATTAAAAGATCGAAGGAGATAAAACCGCATTAGATTAAAATATTCTCACCTAGCTCCGTGATTTTACGGGTCTATCCGTAATGAAAATATGAATGAAAACGATAACAGTCACCTGAA